>JAWZYU010000704.1:0-83025 GCA_038380435.1 Ryuthela nishihirai
AGCTAAATTATATTTCCTGTTCTTCCAGGCTGTACATCTAGGATTATATAAACTTAATCTTTTGCTTCCGCAAGAAAGGGAATACATTCACAAATAACACTCAAAAATTTCTGTGTTTCTACGTCAACTTTTTTTCGAGTTACGTCCAGTTCGGCAACAATGAGGAATGCGACATCACAGCAAGAAAATCATTTCTCAGATGCAGGTTGGGTTGTTTTACCTCTGAGAGGCACTTTTTTGCACACCATGGGCTAAATGGCCAGGTCACAAGGACCCCGAAGGCTCAGAGAAGGTTGGGGGAGGGGACCCACTGGAGCAGCTGTTGGGAGACAGATGGTAGCCTCCCGTCAAGGCCACCCAGCGTGTTCTTTAACGTTGGGTTGTTTTACCTCTGAGCGGCACTTTTTTGCACACCATGGGCTACTGACCAGGTCACGTGGACCCCGAAGGCTCAGAGAAGGTTGGGGGAGGGGACCCACTAGAACAGATGTTGGGAGACAGATGGTAGCCTCCCGTCAAGGTCATCCAGCGTGTTCTTTAACGTGCACAGAGTATGGCTCCCCCGCACACGGAGCCACAGCTTAACGTCCTCTCCGACGGACGGCGGCCTTTCCAAGCCCATCGGTCTCCCCTACTGACCGTGGGCAGGGCGGGGGAATTTTTGCGGAGATAAATCTCAACACTGACCGAGCTGGGACTCGAACCTGGGAACTACAGATGCAGGAGTATTCATTAGATACAAAACACAAAGTGCGCTTGAAATTTGAAGCTGGAGCTGGGAAACACTTCCTGAGATGTCATTCCAGAAAGTCCCATAGATTCTCCAGCTGGTTTATATCTGGTGACTGCGATGACCATGGTAGGTGAAAATTTTCAGGTTCATGCTCCTCAAACCACCGGCTCAAACCACGAACAAAAAATGTGTTATGCGGAGGAGAGCACTGTCATATTGAAAAAGAGCTCTCTCTTCATGAAAGAAATGCTGTACCATTTGATTATCACTCAGACTATCAAAGAGCGATTGGCATTAACCTTGCCTTATATAAGAATGACTGCACCGAATGTATTGTACGAGAAAGCACCCCACACCATTGGGGCGGGGGTGGCTCAGTCGGTAGCGCGTCAGGCTCGTAATCTGTAGTTCCCAGGTTCGAGTCCCAGCTGGGTCAGCGTTGAGATTTATCTCCACAAAATTCCCCGCCCTGCTCACGGTCAGTACGGGACACCGATGGGCTTGGAAAGGCCGCCATCCGTCGGATGGGACGTTAAGCCGTGGCCCCGTGTGCGGGAGAGTCATACCCTATGCACATTAAAGAACACGCTGGATGGTCTTGACGGGAGGCTACCATCTGTCTCCCAACAGCTGTTCCAGTGGGTACCCTCCCCCAACCTTCTCTGAGCCTTCGGGGTCCATGTGACCTGGCCATTTAGCCCATGGTGTGCAAAAAAGTACCGCTCAGAGGTAAAACAACCCAACCCAACAGCTGTTCCAGTGGGTCCCCTTCCCCAACCTTCTCTGAGCCTTCGGGGTCCTTGTGGCCTGGCCATTTAGCCCATGGCGTGCAAAAAATGTACCGCTCAGAGGTAAAACAACCCAACACTAAAGAACACGCTGGATGGCCTTGACGGGAGGCTACCATCTGTCTCCCAACAGCTCTTCCAGTGGGTCCCCTCCCCTAACCTTCTCTGAGCCTTCGGGGTCCTTGTGGCCTTGGCCTTGACGGGAGGCTACCATCTGTCTCCCAACAGCTGTTCCAGTGGGTACCCTCCCCCAACCTTCTCTGAGCCTTCGGGGTCCATGTGACCTGGCCATTTAGCCCATGGTGTGCAAAAAAGTACCGCTCAGAGGTAAAACAACCCAACCCAACAGCTGTTCCAGTGGGTCCCCTTCCCCAACCTTCTCTGAGCCTTCGGGGTCAATGTGACCTGGCCATTTAGCACATGGCGTGCAAAAAATGTGCCGCTCAGAAGTAAAACAACCCAACGTTAAAGAACACGCTGGATGGCCTTGACGGGAGGCTACCATCTGTCTCCCAACAGCTGTTCCAGTGGGTCCGCTCCCCCAACCTTCTCTGAGCATTCGGGGTCCTTGTGGCCTGGTCATTTAGCCCAATCGAAACCCCACACCATAACAGAATTGCCAGAAAACTTAACAGTAAGAAATAAGCAGTCAGAGTTGTAAGCTTCCTTTGGTTGGCGTCACATGTGAACTCGTGCATTTGTCAGAAACAAAAAATAAGATGATTCGTCAGACCATATGCCTCCGCTGCTTGTGTTGTTTGCACCACTGGACATGACGTTGGGTTGGGTTGTTTTACCTCTGAGCGGCACTTTTTTGCACACCATGGGCTAAATGGCCAGGTCACATGGACCCCGAAGGCTCAGAGAAGGGTGGGGGAGGAAACCCACTGGAACAGCTGTTGGGAGACAGATGGTAGCCTCCCATCAAGGCCATCCAGCGTGTTCTTTAACGTTGTGTTGTTTTACCTCTGAGCGGCACTTTTTTGCACACCATGGGCTAAATGGCCAGGTCACATGGACCCCGAAGGCTCAGAGAAGGGTGGGGGAGGGAACCCACTGGAACAGCTGTTGGGAGACAGATGGTAGCCTCCCGTCAAGGCCATCCAGCGTGTTCTTTAATGTTGTGTTGTTTTACCTCTGAGCGGCACTTTTTTGCACACCATGGGCTAAATGGCCAGGTCACATGGACCCCGAAGGCTCAGAGAAGGGTGGGGGAGGGAACCCACTGGAACAGCTGTTGGGAGACAGATGGTAGCCTCCCATCAAGGCCATCCAGCGTGTTCTTTAACGTGCACAGGGTATGGCTCTCCCGCACACGGGCCACGGCTTAACTTCCCATCCGACGGACGGCGGCCTTTCCAAGCCCATCGGTGTCCCCTACTGACCGTGGGCAGGGCGGGGAATTTTGCGGAGATAAATCTCAACGCTGACCCAGCTGGGACTCGAACCTGGGAACTACAGAATACGAGCCTGGCGCGCTACCGATGAGCCACCCCCGCCCCCACTGGACATGACATGCTTTGATAGATGCGACGAGTAGTATGTGAAGTACGACTCTTTCATGATATCAAACTCTATGGAGTTCTCGACGTACTCTTTTTGACGAAACTGACCTCACTAGTCTTATGTTGAAATCCGTGTGTCCTGTTGATATGTAACTCATGAAATAGAAGCTTAAAAAATGGTTTCGCCTTGAATGGGTTCGAACCGACATCTCTTGGAAACTGCTCATGGCAAAATCTTTTCTTTTCAGCTTATCATTTTACGAGTTTCATGTCTATAGGACACATCCTGTGATTCGTTACTACTGATCAGATGCAGCTCGGCGGTTTCGCTTTGCACAACGCACTAACGCTCGGGTTGGGTTGTTCTACCTCTGAGCGGCACTTTTTTGCACACCGTAGGCTAAATACCAGGTCACTAAATGGCCAGGTCCTAAAGGTAAACATAAGAAAAGCTAAAAATAGCAGGAAAAATTCTATAAGAAACTTAAAACTGGTAGGTATCCTCAGAGAACGTTACAGTTTTAGGCCTATTGTACTTGTTCAAAACAGTATGATCGTAAAGAATCAGAGAAGAAATAATCTCACTGGGATTATTGCTTACAGCCTCAAAAAATCTTTTTGAGGTGCGTTTTATATGTGTGTATATATATATGGTCGATGCCCAGGTCTTTATCACCTGATGACTTTTCATATGTTCAGTGTCACAACATGGGGCATGGGTGGCTCAGTCGGTAGCGCGCCAGGCTCGTAATCTGTAGTTCCCAGGTTCGAGTCCCAGCTGGGTCAGCGTTGAGATTTATCTCCGCAAAATTCCCCGCCCTGCCCACGGTCAGTAGGGGACACCGATGGGCTTGGAAAGGCCGCGGTCCGTCGAATGGGACGTTAAGCCGTGGCCCCGTGTGCGGGATTGTTCGACATGGACCCCGAAGGCTCAGAGATGTTTGGGGGAGGGGACCCACTGGAACAGCTGTTGGGAGACAGATGGTAGCCTCCCGTCAAGGCCATCCAGCGTGTTCTTTAACGTTGGGTTGTTTTACCTCTGAGCGGCACTTTTTTGCACACCATGGGCTAAATGGCCAGGTCACATGGACCCCGAAACCTCAGAGAAGGTTGGGGTAGGAGACCCACTGGAACAGCTGTTGTGAGACAGATGGTAGCCTCCCGTCAAGGCCATCCAGCGTGTTCTTCAACACGTCAAGGCCATCCAACGTGTTGGGTTGTTTTACCTCTGAGCGGCACATTTTTGCACACCATGGGCTAAGTGGCCAGGTCACACGGACCCCGAAGGCTCAGAGAAGGTTGGGGGAGGGGACTCACTGGAACAGCTGTTGGGAGACAGATGGTAGCCTCCCGTAAAGGCCATCCAGTGTGTTCTTTAACGTGCACAGGGTATGGCTCTCCCGCACACGGGGCCACGGCTTAACGTCCCATCCGACGGACGGCGGCCTTTCGTAGCCCATCGGTGTCCCCTACTGACAGTTGGCAGGGCGGGGAATTCTGCGGAGATAAATCTCAACGATGACCCAGCTGGGACTCGAACCTGGGTATTACAGATTACGAGCCTGGCGCGCTACCGAGTGAGCCACCCCCGCCACAATATTTTAATGACCTAGTGCGAAGTAGAAATCTCCGAGATTGTTCGCGATAATTTAGGAAGAAATATTTTAGATGTATATAATGTAAATTTTAGATGAATATTAGGAATAATATTTTTGATGTATATAATAATATTTTTTATTAATAATATTTTTGATGTAATAAAAGTTGGTATACATCCTGAATATTCTGTGAAAACAGGTTTAACTACAGGAAATAGACTGACAGTTTAAAGGGATGCCATTTGGATTCTGCAAAGCATCTGTAAAATTTGATGACTAAGGGATTTGATTCTCAAAGGTTTGTCTTCGGAGGTCTGCCTAGTGTACTTGGACGACATCCTCGTTCTTGGAAAGACTTTTCAGAAACATTTGAAGAATCTTCGTCAAGTGTTTGAAAACCTTAGGGCAGCCAAGTTAAAATTGCGACCGACTAAGAGTTGGGCTGGGTTGTTTTACCTCTGAGCGGAACTTTTTTGCACACCATGGGCTAAATGGCCAGGTCACAAGGACCCCGAAGGCTCAGAGAAGGTTGGGGGAGGGGACCCACTGAAACAGCTGTTGGGAGACAGATGGTAACCTCCCGTCAAGGCCATCAAGCGTGTTCTTTAACGTTGGGTTGTTTTACCTCTGAGCGGCACTTTTTTTGCACACCATGGGCTAAATGTCCGGGTCAAATGGACCCCTAAGGCTCAGAGAATGTTGGGGGAGGGGACCCACTGGAACAGCTGTTGTGAGACAGATGGTAGCCTCCCATCAAAGCCATCCAGCCTGTTCTTTAACGTGCACAGGGTATGGCTCTCCCGCACACGGGGCCACGGCTTAACGTCCCATCTGACGGACGCCGGCCTTTTGAAGCCCTTCGGTGTCCCCTAATGACCGTGGGCAGGGCGGGGAATTTTGCGGAGATAAATCTCAACACTGAACCACCTGTGACTCGAAACTGGGAACTACAGATTACGAGCTTGGCGCGCTACCGACTGAGCCACACCAGCCCAGAGGGACCAGAAAGAATCATTGCATATTTCAGCAAAACCTTTTTCAAACCAGAACTAAATTTTTGTGTTACAGGTAAAGAACTCTTAGCAATAGTGAAAGCAATAGAACATTTCTATTACTATCTTTATAGGCAAAAGTTTCTCATGCATACTGATTGTGCTGCCCTCAGGTGACTACAAAACTTCAAAAACCACGGACAAATTGCCAGATGGGTTGGGTTGTTTTACCTCTGAGCGGCGCTTTTTTGCACACCATGGGCTAAATGGCCAGGTGACATGGACCCCGAAGGCTCAGAGAATGTTGGAGTAGGGGACCCACTGGAACAGCTGTTGGGAGACAGATGGTAGCCTCCCGTTAAGGCCATCCAGTGTGTTCTTTAACGTGCACAGGGTATGGCTCTCCCGCACACGGGGCCACGGCTTAACGTCCCATCCGACGGACGGCGGCCTTTCCAAACCCATCGGTGTCCCCTACTGACCGTGGGCAAGGCCGAACTAGGCGATGAAGACATAAGCCCAATATTAGATCTGTAGTTCCCAGGTTCAAGTCCCAGCTGGGTCAGCGTTGAGATTTATCTCCGCAAAATTCACCGCCCTACCAACGGTCAGTAGGGGACACCGATGGGCTTGGAAAGGCCGCCGTCCGTCAGATGGGACGTTAAGCCGTGGTACCATGTGCGGGAGAGCCATATCCTGTGCACGTTAAAGAACACACTGGATGGCCTTGACGGGAGGCTACTATCTGTTTCCTAACAGTTGTTCCAGTGGGTCCCCTCCCCTAACATTCTCTGAGCCTTCGGGGTCCATGTGACCTGGCCGTTGAGCCCATGGTGTGCAAAAAAGTGGCGCTCAGAGGTAAAACAACCCAACCCAATAATAGATCTTATTAAAAAATTTGATATATGATATAATTGGGAGCAAATCTGCGGGTATATCCCAACTATTAATGATATTTTAAAAGTTGAACAAGCATTGCTCTAATCTCGATCAAGTTTTCCCTTTCCGGTTTCATGTAGAATCTCGTTGTATGACCTGTCCTGTGTCAACATTCTCTATCCATACCTTTCAGACTTTCACTCTTACCCCAATTGAAGATCGCCGTCCGTCGGATGGGACGTTAAGCCGTGGCTCTGTGTGCGGGAGAGCCATACCCTCTGTACGTTAAAGAGCACGCTGGATGGCCTTGACCGGAGGGTACCATCTGTCTCCCAACAGCTGTTCCAGTGGGTCCCCTCCCCCATCCTTCTCTGAGCCTTCGGGGTCCATGTGACCTGGCCATTTAGCCCATGGTGTGCAAAAAAGTGCCGCTCAGAGGTAAAACAACCCACAACCCACAACTCAGCCCAATTGCTTTATCCCTTCTGAAATTTAGACATCTGTGTTCAATTAAAATCAATAAAATATTTTGATTTTAAAGACTGAAATTTTAATTGCAATTTTCGAATTTTAAAATATTAGTTATTTGCGTGGTCATATTTTGACAACAAAATCAAAGTTATGCCTCAGGTGTTACGTAATATGATTCTTGAACTTAATTAAAAATGAATTGCAGATATTAATTAAAGGGACTAAATATTTCTTATATAAAATTTTTATATATTGTCGGTGGTAGGTTCATCAAATAAGTCAATATTATGCAATTGTGGAAAACTGATAAAATTTCTTTCATTAAATAGGAAAATATATATTTCGGTTTATTCGAGAAAAGAATTTCTCTTTGTCAAAAAGGCGATTAAGATGACCCAACAACCCACCAAGGCCATCCAGCGTGTTCTTTAACGTTGGGTTGTTTTACCTCTGAGCGGCACTTTTTTGCACACCATGGGCTGAATGGCCAGGTCACGTGGACCCCGAAGGCTCAGAGAAGGTTGAGGGAGGGGACCCACTGTAACAGCTGTTGGGAGACAGATGGTAGCCTCCCGTCAAGGCCATCCATCGTGTTCTTTAACGTGCACAGGGTATGGCTCTCCCACACACGGGGCCACTGCTTAACGTCCCATCCGACGGACGGCGGTCTTTCCAAGCCCATCGGTGTCCCCTACTGACCGTGGGCAAGGCGGGGAATTTTGCGGATATATATCTCAACGCTCACCTAGCTGGAACTCGAACCTGGGAACTACAGATTACGAGCCTGGCGCGCCTGACACTCTGTCCAAGGTCACCTTGATACAACAGGCTGAAGTCGTTGAGCAAAAAAGGAGAACTAAAAAAGGAAATGAAATATGCATAAAAATTTAATAAATAAATAATAAATACCCCCTCAAGCAGCTGCTTGCAACAGAGGTCTGACAGGAGCGTGTCAGTTTATATGCCACAGTAGAAGGTCTGAGAGGATGGCAGGACCTCAGCAGAAAAACGACACATACATCCATGCCTTACCCGGGGCTAGAACCCAGGTCCCTTAGATCAATAGCCAACTTTAAGCGATTTAATTTGTTTAAAACTTAAACTTAAATTTATCTTACAAATAAATATAATAAATGAAATAAGGTAATTCATTTATTACGATAAAAATAAAGATTTGTAAAATAATTAAAATAATGGTTTAGCGGAATTTAAATAAATATTAATTGGGTATTTATTGGCTAACTTAATATATTTTCCCAAAATATGTGTTACTTTTAGTTTTGTGTATTGTAAACATAAACAGCGGTTTGAGTTAACGGTTGATGCACCTCTCCCAAGTGAAGGTAGAAGAACTTTTCGAAACACCGGATGTGAGAGTGCACGTGGACCTCTTTGCCATCAATCTTACATTGACACGTACCGTAATCAGAGTGTGTTCTCACTATTGACACTTTTACGTGGGTTGTTGGGTTCGATTGTTTTACCTCTGAGCGGCACTTTTTTGCACACCATGGGCTAAATGGCCAGGTCACATGGATCCGGAAGGCTCAGAGAAGGTTGGGGGAGGGGACCACTGGAACAGCTGTTGAGAGACAGATGGTAACCTCCTGTCAAGGCCATCCAGCGTGTTCTTTAACGTGTACAGGTTATGACTCTCCCACACACGGGGCCACAGCTTAACGTCCCATCCGAAGGACGGCGGCCTTTCCAAGCAAATCGGTGTCTCCTACTGACCGTGGGCAGGGCGGGGAATTTTGCGGAGATAGATCTCAACGCTGACCCAGCTGGGACTCAAACCTGGGAACTACAGATTACGAGACTGGCGCGCTACCGACTGAGCCACCCCCGCCTCTAAAGAACAAAAGAAGGAAATGAAATATGCATAAAAATTTAATAAATAAATAATAAATACCCCCTCAAGCAGCTGCTTGCCACAGAGGTCTGACAGGAGCCTGGCAGTTTATATGCCACAGTAGAAGGTCTGAGAGGATTGCAGGACCTCAGCAGAAAAACGTCACATACATCCATGCCTTACCCGGGGTTCGAACCCATGTCCCTTAGATCAATAGCCAACTTTAGGCGATTTAATTTGTTTAAAACTTAAACTTAAATTTATCTTACAAATAAATATAATAAATGAAATAAGGTAATTCATTTATTACGATAAAAATAAAGATTTGTAGAATAATTAAAATAATTGTTTAGCGGAATTTAAATAAATATTAATTGGGTACTTATTGGCTAACTTAATATATTTTCCCGAAATATGTGTTACTTTTAGTTTTGTGTATTTTAAACATAAACAGCGGTTTGAGTTAACGGTAGATGCACCTCTCCCAAGTGAAGGTAGAAGAACTTTTCGAAACACCGGATGTGAGAGTGCACGTGGACCTCTTTGCCATCAATCTTACATTGACACGTACCGTAATCAGAGTGTGTTCTCACTATTGACACTTTTACGTGGGTTGTTGGGTTGGATTGTTTTACCTCTGAGCGGCACTTTTTTGCACACTATGGGCTAAATGGCCAGGTCACATGGATCCGGAAGGCTCAGAGAAGGTTGGGGGAGGGGACCCACTGGAACAGCTGTTGGGAGACAGATGGTAACCTCCTGTCAAGGCCATCCAGCGTGTTCTTTAACGTGCACAGGGTATGGCTCTCTCACACACGGCGCCAATGCTTAACGTCGCATCCGACGGACGGCTGCCTTTCCAAGCCCATCGGTGTCCCCTACTGACCGTGGGCAAGGCGGGGAATTTTGCGGAGATAAATCTCAACCCTGACCTAGCTGGGACTCGAACCTGGGAACTACAGATTACGAGCCTGGCGCGCTACCGACTGAGCCACCCCCGCCCCTCTTTTACGTAGATAAAGGCTCACGTGATGTATTAGATATGAAGAGCTCAGAAAAAGTTTGTTTTTATATAGTTGTCAAATGACACGAGATATTAGTTTCTCTTTGTCGTCTGTTTGTCTGTCCGTCTGTAGACATTAGACTTTTTTGTTTACAGAGATATATTAAACATTTTTTTCATGTTGGATAGGAATTGATGAAATATTACGAGATGCAGTTTCTGAATCACTCTAAAGCTAAAACTATGCCCTCTAGCGGTGAAAAAATTTCAAACGATTATTACAATCGATATATTTATGATAGAAATTTAAAATTTTGGTAGTGTAATGTGAAGGTCACGAAGTTTCCATTGCGAACAGTGGGTTGACCCATTAGACCCAGAGGGGGTTGGAAACACATATGAATTTTACTTTCACAAATATTTGGTTTTTTTTAAAAATAAATGGAGAATTCTTTCTGGGTTAGATAGGAATTGATAAAATAATATGATTCATTTTTTAAATCTTGCAAAAGCTATAAATGCGCCCTGTAACTGTGCAAAAATTTGCAAAGAGGGGAGACCTAAGATGCGGTGGGCAGACAATGTCAAAGAGGACTTTTTAGAATTGGTGTGCAGTGTCCAGATGCAGCAGATGTAGCTCAGGAGAGATACTATACTTGAAGAAATAAATTGCACTTTCTGATTGGACCTCCGTAGCCAATGGCTACTTGAGGATGATGATGTTGATGATGAAACATTGCTCTCAGAGTAAAAACATTTGTTAATTCATTAGTTTAGACACGATAATCATATGGACTTTGGCAGGCTAACAAACATTTTCTTACAGATTTTAAAATCAATAATGAGTGATAATTGCTGGAACGGTGACTTAGGAAATTAATCATTTGGGGGCTTACATATTCGATTGCCACAACTGCGGCATCCTCGACTTTTTCCGAACAGAGTCATTCGTCTAACTACAGCCCAAGTAGTCGCTTCCAGAAATCGTCCCTCCCAGTTCCAGGTATCTTAGACACAAAGGGTATCATGGCATTTTGCTATTGGTCGGAAGCAAAAGATCCAAGAAGCCAATACATTGATGGGTCTTAGAATTTTTTGACTTTCTGCTTCGTATCATCTGGATTCGTTTCGTTTACTAAAAATGGTGTGAGGCCGTCGTCCCGATTACTTCTCGACGGATCCATCAGCAGAAAGTTGGGTTGTTTTACCTCTGAGAGGCACATTTTTGCACACCATGGGCTAAATGGCCAGGTCACAAGGACCCCGAAAGCTCAGAGAACGTTGCGGGAGGGGACCCACTGGAACAGCTGTTGGGAGACAGATGGTAGTTCCCCGTCAAGGCCATCCAGCGTGTTTTTAACGTGCACAGGGTAGGCTCTCCCACACACGGGGCCACGGCTTAACGTCCCATCCGACGGACGGCGGCCTTTCCAAGCCCATCGGTGTCCCCTACTGACCGTGGGCAGGGCGGGGAATTTTGCGGAGATAAATCTCAACGCTGACCCAGCTGGGACTCGAACCTGGGAACTACAGATTACGAGCCTGGCGCGCTAACGACTGAGCCACCCCCGCCTCTGTTACGTAGAGAAGAGGAGGGAAGGTTGGGTTGTAATATAATGCCAAAATGATAAACATATCTCTCCATTTAGAAATTGTTTTTATGTGTTCAGAAGAGAGAGTGATTTTTTCGGATGATAGAAATTGCTACTGCTACGGTAATTCCAATGTAGAAAGTGAAAGGTTCCTGCAAAGCGTTTTAATGGGTAGCCTAAGGGCGTGGATTTAAAATTCCGATTAATCAGTCTTGCGAAATTTATCATGAATGACATCTAGTTATTTAAATGATCATATGTCATTAACTTTTAGCAACCTTACACCGTAGGTCACTGAACGAGAAAGTCAATAGTAAAGAAATTCTTAATGTGGATTGAACGAAAATTTAAATTACATATTAAATATGTTAAGATTTGCAGTGGTAGCCGTTTGCACTACTTTATTTTTTATTTTTCACAATTAGAATATTTAATAAAAAAGTTTTACTCATTTGTTTCAATAATTACTGTATATTTCCGCAGATAAGACGATATTTGAATCATAAAAAAAACCCCCAAAATCCGGATCGTCTTATAGGACAGATGCAAAAAAAAATTAGATTGAAATTTATATAAATTGAAACCATTATTACTACAACTTATCGAAAAAATCTATCATATTATTTAAATACGCTATATGATAATACATTACTTTGTAATAGTAAAACAATACTAAAACAAAATAAATATTAAAGTTATGTTTATTGAGCTACTGAGGAAAAAACGGACAAACCGTAATTATTTACTAGTACAGAGTAGGGTATGTCCCAAAATAGAATAGCCCATACGACGCTTTTGTGAATAGTCAAGGTCATTACCCGAATGCCCGAATCAGTGCGAATGTTTGCGAATAGGACATAATTCCGTATACGCTATACAGTATTATTATCCAGATGATGATCACCGATCTAAACTAAATTCATAGGCCGTTGATAGTTTGGGGTCGTCTTATAGGACAGATATATGCTAAAACTATAAAACTTTGACGAAAATTTATATCTCGTCTTATGCGGAAATATACGGTAACTAAAAAATCAAAAATATTTTAACATTAAGCAAAATGTTAGGAAAATTGCTCACTATTTCCCTGTCTGCTTTCAAAATTAAATAACATTATTTTTACTAAACTATCACTTAATTATTTTATTCAGGTTAAATAAAGGAAGTGACGAAATTAGATCAATTTTGAACAATCGATATCCATGGATGCACGTGATATTTGAAATTTGCATATTCCTTAATATATAAAACACATTAGTTCAAATTTTGGTACGGCAGAACGATTGCTTCTGAAAGTGTAAATTTCAAATATTTCGTGTATCAACATATTGATTATTCAACAATATTCTAATACTGTCCCTTTCATTTATTCAACTGATGTACAGGGTGTACCAAAAATAAATGAGCGAGACCATTTGGCCATTCGTTTCAGCTAACTAATATATCATTTTGGAAAAGAACACACCGCAACACAAGAAGCGTTTCCAAGAACAGTAGTGTCGCATACTGACAGAGGGGAGGATGCTACACTACTGTTATGCTATTGTTATGCTTTAAAGTTTTGAAATATTTCGATATCTCACTATAACTCTGAGTGCACCGTGAATGGTAGAAAAATTTCAGAGTTGCTAAATTACCAACGAATCAATATTTGTTGGTAATTTAATTACATCACCAACGAATCAATATTCGTTGGCGATGTCGGTACTTTTTGTTGCTAAATGGTGAGGTCGTAAAGTTTTCGTTGACTACATTCTTTTTCGCCTCTACGCACTTTTGTTTTAAAGGGCAAAATTCCCCGCCCTGCCCACGGTCAGTAGGGGACACCGATGGGCTTGGAAAGGCCGCCGTCCGTCGGATGGGATGTTAAGCCGTCGCCACGTGTGCGGGAGAGCCATACCCTGTGCACGTTAAAGAACACGCTGGATGGCCTTGACGGGAGACTAATTCTGTCTCCCAACAGCTGTTCCTGTGGGTCCCCTCCCCCAACCTTCTCTGAGCCTTCGGGGTCCTTGTGGCCTAGCCATTTAGCCTATGGTGTGTCCAAAAATGCCGCTCAGAGGTAAAACTACCCAACAACCCAACTTTTTTAAAGGGATATGCCTTCGTTTTTTACACGGAAGAAAAAGGTATAAAATGAAATGGAACACGAAAAATACCTATGGTTTTAATTGGTAAATATAACTGTCATTACATGGTGAAAACAGTTATGTATGCCTGAGCAAATTTAATGTAATTTACCCTCGCACACGCCGTTACAGGTGACATAGTCAGATGCGAGCAGAATATCATATTTACATTTAAAGCGCTTCATTTTAATAAATTAAAGGTTACTCTGGAGAAAACAATTGTAAATTATTCGTAATGTATAAAGAGCACTATAAATTAGTTTCAACCAGCCTTCTCGCAAGTTTCACACTGGGAATTTGGTTATTACGATGTTCGGCTCAGTAGAGTTGTTGTGTTGTTTTACCTCTGAGCGGCACTTCTTTGCACACCATGGGCTAAATGGCCAGGTCACAAGGACCCCGAAGGCTTAGAAAAGGTTGGGGGAGGGGACCCACTGGAACAGCTGTTGGGAGACAAATGGTAGCCCCCGTCAAGGCCATCCAGCGTGTTCTTTAACGTGCACAGGGTATGGCTCTCCAGTACACATGGCCACGGCTTAACGTTCCATCCGATGGACGGCTTTTCCAAGCCCATCAATGTACCCTACTGACCATGGGCGGGGAATTTTGCGGAGATAAATCTCAACGTTGACCCAGCCGGGACTCGAACCTGAGAACTACAGATTACGAGCCTGGCACGCTACCGACCCCCGCCCCACTTAACTTAAGAATTAAGGGTAATTTTATGCCAAATTTATATGAAAGAACCCAATAATGTTGCTATTTCCATTGTACTTAATGTAAATATTTATTTTGCAGCTAAATTCTATATATAGCTTGGTCAAACGGAAAGGTAGGGTTTCTCGCCAAATTTCAGGGCCATTATGTAACGGATTGCAAATGTTTACTGCAAAATGTACAATCTTGTGTGAGAAAAAAATTAATTACTGGGATATACAATACCTAAATACGCCAAGTGTATAGAGCAACAAAATTTCTATTTTTGTTTATATATTGAGTATCATACTATAATTACCGCAGAAAATATTAAAAAATTATTTAATTAAAATTAATCCGCTTTAATTGAATAATAGTGTTTTTTTTCACAGGACAAAACTCTAGGTAAGATTCTGCAAATGCAGGATCTAAAGTGTTTAATACAAAAATCAATCAATAGTAAAGACCCATATTACCAGTTGACGTGGCGTTAAAGAAAATCCTTTAAATGAAAAATTAGTTTCGCAGTGAATGGTACTTGAACCCATGTCAAATGTGATGACAACTGCACTATCCACTATTAGCAAAACCCTTCCGTTTTTATGGTATTCACGAATATTATGTATTTTTTAATTCCATAAATAAAAATATTCACATTTCGACTTACATACTCTACATGTCCATTGGCAAACCAGAGATACTGCATAGGACAGCCGCATAGTGTTACCTCACGCAGAAGTATTTTACATTCAGATCCAGCTAAATTATATTTCCTGTTTCTCCAGGCTGTACTTCTAGGAGTATATAAATTTAATCTCTTGCTTCCGCAAGAAAGGGAATACATTCACAAATAACACTCAAAAATTTCTGTGTTTCTACATCAACTTTTTTACGAGTTATATCCAGTTCGGCAACAATGAGGAATGCGACATCACAGCAAAAAAATCATTTCTCAGATGCAGGTTGGGTTGTTTTACCTCTGAGAGGCACTTTTTTGCACACCATGGGCTAAATGGCCAGGTCACATAGACCCCGAAGGTTCAGAGCAAGTTGGGGGAGGGGACCAACTGGAAAAGCTGTTGGGAGACAGATGGCAGCCTCCCGTCAAAGCCATCCAGCGTGTTCTTTAACGTTGGGATGTTTTACCTCTGAGCGGCACTTTTTTGCACACCATGGGCTAATGGCCAGGTCACATAAACCCCGAAGGCTCAGAGAAGGTTGGGGGAGGGGCCCACTGGAACAGCTGTTGGGAGACAGGTGGTAGCTTCCCGTCAAGGCCATCCAGCGTGTTCTTTAAGGTGCACAGAGTATGGCTCTCCCGCACACGGGGCCACGGCTTAAGGTCCTATCCGACAGACGGCGGACTTTCCAATCCCATCGGTGTCCCATACTGACCGTGGGCAGGGCAGGGAATTTTTGCGGAGATAACTCAACGCTGACCCAGCTGGGACTCGAACCTGGGAACTACAGATGCAAGAATATTCATTAGACACAAAACACAAAGTGCGCTTGAAACTTGAAGCTGGAGCTGGGAAACACTTCCTGAGATGTCATTCCAGAAAGTCCCATAGATTCTCCAGCTGGTTTATATCTGCTGACTGCGATGACCATGGTAGGTGAAAATTTTCAGGTTCATGCTCCTTAAACAACTACCTCAAACCACGAACAAAAAATGTGTTATGCGGAGGAGAGCACTGTCATATTGAAAAAGAGCTCTCTCTTCATGAAAGAATTGCTGTACCATTTGATTATCACTCAGACTATCAAATAGCGATTGGCATTAACCTTGCCTTATATAAGAATGACTGCACTGAATGTATTGTACGAGAAAGCACCCACACCATTGGGGCGGGGGTGGCTGAGTCGGTAGTTCCCAGGTTCGAGTCCCAGCTGGGTCAGCGTTGAGATTTATCTCCGCAAAATTCCCCGCCGTGCCCACGGTCAGTAGGGGACACCGATATGCTTGGAAAGGCCGCCGTCCGTCGGATGGGACGTTAAGCTGTGTCGCCGTGTGCGGAAGAGCCATACCCTGTGCACGTTAAAGAACACGCTGGATGGCATTGACGGGAGGCTACCATCTGTATCCCAACAGTTGTTCCAGTGGGTCCCCTCTCCCAACCTTCTCTGAGCCTTCGGGGTCCATGTGACCTGGCCATTTAGCCCATGGTGTGCAAAAAAGTGCCGATCAGATGTAAAACAACCCAACCCAACCACCGAGGTCTGAAACGAGCTTGTCAGTTTATATTCCAGAGTAGAAGGTCTGTGAGGATATCAGGACTTCAGCAGAAAAACAATACAAAAGAACCATACGTTAACCAGGGCTCAATCTCAGGAACCTTAGATCAGTATCCAAGCGTGTCAACCACTCGGCCACGGGTTTTATGCTACAAACCACGGGTCATATATTACAAATAAAAAAGGACGTAAAATACCCTCTCTACAGTCAGGAACAAACAAACATCAGAAAAGACTCTTTAATTAAGATTATACAATAAACTTTGTGCTGAAGATCTCACTTTGACCACTATTTCATATTTATTCATCAAATTCTTAAATGATTCTGCAAATTTTCCAGAATTTAGAAATTTCTCCACCCCAAAACTCGAATCACTGTACATCGAATCATCGTTCATTGCACAAAAAAATTTGGTATCTAAAGAAAATGGTCTTTCTCAAAGAATATAATATCGAGCTTCATTTGATAACAAAATCATTTTCTTAGAGTTTGATCCACCTCAGTTTCGTACCTGTGAATTGGAAACACTGTCTAAAATAAAAGACGTTGAAGGCATTTGTTCAAAATAATCGTTAAATGTAGCTGAAAATTTAATAATCATAAGGATCTCATTGAACTACTTAAAATTTCACTGCTGGCCAGGGGTCTCCTTTTTAGATTCCTCCGCCAATATCTGCCTCTGATATATTCTACACTTCGCCCTCATTATTTTCAAAAGTTCATTTCAACGTAATGATCTCTACTTTTTACCATCTTCCGATTCTTTTAAGCTCGTCACTGCTGAGTTTGCCACAATGTTTTTTCCTATCATATCTTCTCAAAGAGTTGACCTCGAGTAACGAACTACTTATGACATTAAACTGCTATATTTGTTTTTGCGATTAGTACTTTTTAGTGTGCTTCGATTTATAAAAATGAGTTTCTTTATATAACAGACTTGGAATTAATACTCACTTGGTATATACGTTGATACTCGTAGAAAAGTAAAGATTCTTACACAAACTACATGAGGTAAAAGAAGAGACGGTCCCTCTGTGCACTGCCTGTGGGGGTGAAGTGTTAAAACCTTCTGACAAAGAGGTCTAAGGAGAAGAAGGCTAGCTTCGCACAAGCGTAAGTGGCGCCGTTCTGCGGAATTTTACCGAAGCTGAACGTGGCAAATTGATGTGCAGGCACAAAATCAACTGTAAGGGGCGATCTGCGCAATCATTTTTGCCCACTGCAGCTATGGTTTGTCTTACTATTGGTATGTATATTGCGATTTAACCAGTGTTTCCAAATGTCTAACACCCATGACTGTTTGGCATAGTGATAGCTGACCCTAAAGTTATTCAATGAGTGTTTTATCTCGTTAAGGAGTACATTTTACGATACCTGGAAAAACCGTTGTATGTTTATTTTGAGTAAATTTGCAGAATTTTTAAAATTAATATGTAAATTAATACATTTAATCATCTTGTGAATATATATAAGTCAATGTATGTTGCAGGTTTGGTGTTCCCTGGAGCATATCGATGTATATAGGTGTCTGCAGTTTGTTCTAATAGTAAATTTTTTTTATGGTTGATACGAGAAGTGCCTGCTGCCATCTATTGACAATTTATACAACTAAGAAACTCGATATGACTTTCATTGAAAATATCTAAAATTCTATAAAATATAATTAAACAAACATGTTATCTCGCATAGAGCCATAAATTTCAATTTATTATAATATATTAAATATTGTAGAATGTTCAAAATATTAAAATTCTTTTCTTGAGCATAGCTACTACCTGTTTTACAAAATGGGATTTTATTAAAGAAAATAATTTTAACCAATCCTTGTATAAAGAAAATTATGATGGTTAAGATTTAAGAAAAGGAAGACTTTGAACAGAGCTAAAGTGAATGTAAAATTAGTGACGTGGTGTAAGCCATTGAAAACCTTGCTGGGCGGTGGAAAAATAACGCAAGGAACTGGCTCCTCTCCCTGGCTAGGTGGCTTCACTGCAATGCACGAATTTGCCATGTTTAGAGGGCGCTGCAATCGAAAATTTTACATTAAGTCTATGGAAGTTAGCTCTCTTCTCCCTTAGACACTCCTTGCTTCTGATACGTTATATAAATTAAAGGCATGTTGTGTAAATCGTACGCTTTTGTTATTAACTTTTAGCGCCTTACACTGCAAGACACTAGACTAGAATATATCCTACACGAAAATCCATTAATGTTACTAAACGAGTACATAATACTTCACTAAAATATACCATAATTTACAGTGGTAGCTCTTTTCGCTTTTCTTTTAATTACTTTTATCTAGATAAAACATATGATAAAAAAAAACTGTTTAGTGTTCCGTTGAAATAATATCTTCATTAAAACCCTGACTGCTTTCACAATAAAACAAACATTTCTACATTTTCTAAACGAAGTATCTTAATCTTTATATACGAGGTGACCTAAATTAAACTGACATAGTGATGTAGACGTGTAGGGATTACTCAGTTAATCTAAGTAATATATAAAATTTGCACATTTCAGAAAATTGCTCAAGCACAATATAAGTAACCATCATGATTAAAAAATGAAAGTAGCGTAATGTTCAATATCAGAAAAGCTCAGAAAATGTGGTGTAAACATGAACCTCATCGCAAGTAGCTCAGCTGCTATATCTGGAATTTGCTGTCAGCCATAATCTTCAATTATATTTAAAGCAACTTCCAATGACTGACTCCTTGATATCAAAGATCCATCAAAAGAAGAGATCTCGATCGGAAGAATGGTAGCTCATCGTATATAGTACCAGACATGCCATCAATAGGTCGTAGGTTTGTATCCCAAACTGATGAGAATCCTCCGGATGGGATACATACACCTACGACCTCCGAATGAGTGGATTGGGGTGATTTACCTATGAGCGGCGCTTTTTTTGTACACTATGGGTAAATGTCCAGGTCACAAGGACCCCGAAGGCTCAGAGAAGGTTGGGGGAGGGGACCCACTGGAATAGATGTTGGGAGACAGATGGTAGCCTCCCGTCAAGACCATCCAGCGTGTTCTTTAACGTACACAGGCCATGACTCTCCAACACACGGGACCACGGCTTAACGTCCCATACGACAGACGGCTGCCTTTCCAATCCCATCGGTGTCACCCACTGACCGTGGGCATTGTGGAGAACTTTGCGGGGATAAATCTCGACGCTGACCCAGCTGGGACTCGATCCTGGGAACTATAGATTACGAGCCTGGCACGCTATCGATTGAGCAACCCCCGCTCCTCCAAATTAATGAACTTACATTCTGGTGCAACTTGTTTCATACAACCTGCTAGTCCTGTGATATAACCACTCATTTCTTTTCCACTTAAGGTTGTTTTCGGGAAAAAATGTATCAATCATATTAAAAATATACTCACCCGTAATAGAAGTTTTGAGAAGCGTACAAAATAAAATATCGTCAAATATTACATCCTAAAATTTTCCACGCACAAAAAGAAGTAATTGAACTAGCCCAGCTACGTCTGTCGATTCATTCGGGGCGGGGGTGGCTCAGTCGGTAGCGCGCCAGGCTCGTAATCTGTAGTTCCCAGGTTCGAGTCCCACCTGCGTCAGCGTTGAGATTTATCTCCGCTAAATTCCCCGCCCTTCCCACGGTCAGTAGGGGACACCGATGGGCTTGGAAAGGCCACCGTCCGTCGGATGGGACGTTAAGCCGTGTGCGGGAGAGCCATACCCTGTGCATGTTAAAGAACACGCTTGATGGCCTTGACGGGAGGCTACCATCTGTCTCCCAACAGCTGTTCCAGTGGGTCCCCCAACCTTCTCTGAGCCTTCGGGGTCCTTGTGACCTGGCCATTTAGCCCATGGTGTGCAAAAAAGTGCCGCTCAGCGGTAAAATAACGCAACGTTAAAGAACACGCTGGATGGTCTTTACGGGAGGCTACCATCTGTCTACCAACAGCTGGTCCAGTGGGTCCCCTCCCCTATTCTTCTCTGAGCCTTCGGGTCCTTGTGACCTGGCCATTTAGCCCATAGTGTGCAAAAAAGTTCCGCTCAAAGGTAAAACAACCCAACCAACTCTCGACTCATTCACTTGTACGGCAAACCACGGGCTACATTGAATAGCTTGAATGAGTTGATCCTTAATATTAGAGACGATATCTTTAAATTTCCTGGAAACTGTGTCATTTGTCAAAGTAATGATTCTGACAAGGTTTGACATTTTTTACCAAACATATAAGAAGCTATTTCTTCTGCTGCTGTGGCGGGGGTGGCTCAGTCTGTAGCGCGCCAGGCTTGTAATCTGTAGTTCCCAGGTTCGAGTCCCAGATGGGCCAGCGTTGAGATTTATCTCCGCAAAATTCCCCGCCCGCCCAGCCGTCAGTCGGATGGGACGTTAAGCCGTGGCCCCGTGTGCGGGAGAGACGTACCCTATGCACATTAAAGAACACGCTGGATGGCCTTGACGGGATGCTACCATCTCTCTCCCAACAGCTGTTCCAGTGGGTCCCCTCCCCCAACCTTCTCTGAGCCTTCGGGGTCCAAGTGATCTGGTTATTTAGCCCATGGTGTGCAAAAAAGTGCCGCTCAGAGGTAAAACAACCCAACGTTAAAGAACAAGCTGGATGGCCTTAACGGGAGGCTACCATCTGTCTCCCAACAGCTGTTCCAGTGGGTCCCCTCCCCCAACCTTGCTGAGCCTTCGGGGCCCACGTGACCTGGCAATGTAGCCCATGGTGTGGAAAAAGTGCCGCTCAGAGGTAAAACAACCCAACATCTGCTGCTGAGAGAATGAGTGACTCGCCTGTTGTGTGAGTCTTTTCGGCTTTCGCAGTTTGAAGGCTTACTTTGTAAGACGCTTTAAGTGCACTTTCATTTTCTTCTACACCAGAAAAATACTTAATTAAGGTTTTTCTAGTACTGAAGTCTTCCAAAAGACGTTCAAAATAGCTTAAGGGCTGATTTTTTAAATGCTCATATTTTGTTTCAAATTATCTTCGTAAAAATTACGGTTTCATAGAATTTTGTGACAGGACTTCAGAGCAAACAAGGCATGCAAAGTTTTTGTACTTCTCTTCTATGAAAATTTGTACAGTAACTTAAACACTGAATGGATTAATCATGATAACTAAATATAAGTTGCGTTGGGTTGTTTTACCTCTGAGCGGCACTTTTTTGCACACCATGGGCTAAATGGCCAGGTCACATGGACCCTGAAGGCTCAGAGAAGGTTGGGAGAGGGGACCCACTGGAACAGCTGTTGGGAGACAGATGGTAGCCTCCCGTCAAGGCCATCCAGCGTGTTCTTTAACGTTGGGTTGTTTTACCTCTGAGAGGCACTTTTTTGCACACCATGGGCTAAATGGCCAAGTCACATGGACCCCGAAGGCTCAGAGAAGGTTGGGGGAGGGGACCCACTGGAACAGCTGTTGGGAGACGGTTAGTAGCCTACCGTCAAGGCCATCCAGCGTGTTTTTTAACGTTGGGTAGTTTTACCTCTGAGCGGCACTTTTTTGCACACCATGGGCTAAATGGCCACGTCACATGTACCCCGAAGGCTCAGAGAAGGTTGGGGGAGAAGACCCACTGGAACAGCTGTTGGGAGACAGATGGAGACCACTGACCCAGCTGGGACTCGAACCTTGGAACTACAGATTACGAGCCTGGCACGCTACCGACTGAGCCACCCGCGCCCCTTCAGCAGAAGGAGCGTCGTTGCATATCCCTTGCAGGAGAAGAGCAACTTTTCACAGTACCTAGGGAGAGTCATTACTACTTGACAGGAAGTTACTTTGTATTAGCAACAGGTGGGATTCTAGACAGGTTTTCTGAGGCCATAAATGTAACCGATAGCCAAAAGCACTGGTCACCTAGAATTTTCAGAAAATGGTTCTCAAATCTCGGCTCTCGCAATGCTGAACAGAGTTGAGATTTTGATATGGTTCTACGTGGGTGTGAAAACTCTACACAGAACATTTGAGGTCGACGGCATTCAGAATATTCCTTTGGATGCATTGTGCTAAACCAGAGAAGGTATAATAGGCATCATATGTGTATATCTCACAGGGATTAAGAGTATTTAAGCTTCCTAAGATATATGGTTTTAAGTTTTAATTATTAGAGAAGTTAGGTTGTTTAATTGCTATGCTTTTACATCTGAATCTTTATTTCTTTACTGTAAGTGAATAAATATAAAAGTCATATTGACTCAGTGGATAACAAGAGTTACTAAAAACACTTCGTTGGACAACCTTTTTAGGAGAAGCCGACTTTTTAATTACCTGTATATTTATACATTTATCTTCATGATATACTTAATCCCAAGGAAAAGCTGAGTAAGTGATTCTGTTTTATCCTGTTGCGTAGAGCTGGGTTGGGTTGTTTTACCTCTGAGCGGCACTTTTTTGCACACCATGGGCTAAATGGCCAGGTCACATGGACCCCGAAGGCTCGGAGAAGGTTGGGGGAGGGGACCCACTGGAACAGCTGTTGGGAGACAGATGGTAGTCTCCCGTCAAGGCCATCCAGCGTTTTCTTTAACGTGCACAGGGAATGACTCTCCCGCACACGGGGCCACGGCTTAACGTCCCATCCGAAAAACGACGGCCTTTCGAAGCCTATCGGTGTTCCCTACTGACCGTGGGTGGGCAGGGCGGGGAATTTTGCGGAGATAAATCTCAACGCTGACCCAGCTGGGACTCGAACCTGGGAACTACAGATTACGAGCCTGGCGCGCTACCGACTGAGCCACCCCCGCCCCAGGAAAAACTGAGTAAGTGATTCTGTTTTATCCTGTTGCGTAGAGAATGGGAGGTGGGGTGTAATATAATGCTAAAATGATAAACATATCTCTCCATTTAGAAATTGTTTTTATGTGTTCAGAAGAGAGATTGATTTTTTCTGATTATAGAAATTACTTTTTCTGTTTGCTTCTGGGTTGCCAGCTCTAAGTGAACAGAGGCATGGGATACCTTATATCAGCTGGTGGATAATCCTAATCAGAGGCCATCGCAGGTACCTGAACCTTACTTTGCTAGTTGGGCATCGTCAAGCCTAAACTGGAGTAATGTGTCTCAGGCAGGCCATATGGTTCTTGAAAAAGTCCACTTGAAAAGGTGGTGCCTGAAGTTCCTACCAGCATCGGTGACTTCAGCCTTTAGCGGAGGAGGAACAGGTCTTTGCCCCATGCCTGCGATCAGGGGGCTGTTTGATATTGTTGGCCCTACCAATCTCAATAAACCTAATTTCTTTCAAAATCCTACTAATCATTTTCTCTCTGCAGGAACGTGGAACGTGAGGACATTACATAGAGATTATTCTCTTGATGTCCTCATGCAGGAATTCCAGCGCTATAACCTAGATATTCTAGGCTTGCAAGAGACCAGATGGACAGGTAAAGGTGAGATACTTAAAAATAACTTTAAATTTCTCTTTACAGGGAGGGAGGATGGAAAGCATCATCAAGGCGTGGGTCTGCTGCTCAGCAGACATGCTAGTGATGCTCTTCTAGGATATGAGTGCATTAATGAAAGGTTTCTTACAGCAAAATTTCAGACAAGCATTAAAAACTTGAATGTTATCTGCTGTTATGCCCCCACTGAGGATTCTGATGAGGATGAGAAGGATAGGTTTTACAGACAACTTCAGGATATTTTGAATTCTGTCAAGAAAGGAGATATTACTCTTGTTCTTGGTGACTTCAATGCCAAAGTTGGTACCGACTCTGACCTTTGGGGAGGAGTAATAGGCCCTTTTGGTATTGGTAGCTGCAATGGCAATGGGCAACGTCTCCTACAGGTAAGTAAACTAAATGGTTTCAGAATAACTAACACATATTACAAACACCGCGACATACATAAATACACATGGGTCTCACCTGATGGGCTGCATAAGAATATGATTGATTATATATTAATTAACAGCAAATGGGCTAGTTCTGTTAGAAATACCAGGGCATATAGGGGAGCTGAAATGGGATCTGACCATTACCTTGTTAAAAGTGTCTTGCAACTTAAACTTAAAAAGTGTTGTGCTAGGGTTAAAAAATTTACCTTTAATACTGAAGCTCTGAAAGACCCAGTTATAGCTAAAGCTTACCATGATAGGTTACTTAGTCATTATGACAGTCATGGTTTGCTTAATACTGAAGTTGAGGAAGAATGGGGCCATTTTAAACAGGCTTTTTTGGAAACTAACAGTACTCTTTTAGGGAAAAAGGAGCAGAGGAGGCAGAATTATTTAAGTGATAAGGCACTTGAGCTTATTTCAGAAAGAAGGAACTGCAGGAATGTCCTTAATCAGTACCCTACTAGTCCTAATAGAAAGCATTACAAAGAACTTAATAAACGTGTAAAGGATCAGTTAGCTACTGATAAGAATCTTTGGCTTGATGGCCTTGCTGACAAAGCTGAGGAAGCAGTTAGACAGCACAACAGCAGAGAGCTGTACCAGATAGTTAATGTTTTGTGTGGTAGAAAACGAACAGGTATACAGGGATTGAAGGATAAACAAGGCAAGGTTATAGAAGGTGAGGATTCTGTCATGGCTAGGTGGGCTGAGCATTTCAGTGATGTTCTAAACAATGTGGTTAGTTCTACTCCCATTGTTTGCAATGATGATAGATGCATTGGTGGCTTTAATGTTGGCCCTATAACACAATCTGAAGTTAGTTTGGCTATTTCTAAACTTAAACTTCATAAATCCCCAGGGGTGGATGAAATTACTACAGAAATGCTCAGAGCTGGGAATGTTTTGGTTACCACTTGGATGACTGAAATTTTGAATAACTTTTATGATAAAGGCATGGTTCCTAAAGATTTTACCAGAGCTATTATTATCCCTATTTTCAAAAAAGGTGATCACAGTTCTTGTGATAACTATAGGGGTATCAGCCTACTCTCTGTTCCAGGTAAAGTTCTTTCCATGATTGTGCTTAATAGAATTAAGAATCTGGTTGACAGGCAATTGCGTGATGAGCAATGTGGATTCAGAAGTGGTAGGGGATGTGTAGATCAGATATTTTCACTTAGGCAGATTCTTGAGAAATGTTTAGAGTTTCAGAAACCTTTGGTTGCTAGCTTTGTTGATTTCAAAAAGGCTTTCGACTCTGTTGATCGTCATAATTTGTGGTTGATTGTGAGATCATATGGTATACCAGACAAATTAGTTAACATAATGAAAGCTCTCTATAATAACACTGAGTCATGTGTGAGGGTTGGTAAGTCTTGTAGCAATTGGTTTAGCATTACTTCTGGTGTTCGACAAGGGTGCATTTTGTCTCCTTTTCTCTTTAGTTTGGTTGTTGATTATGTTATGCGAAATTCACTTCAAGGGAAAGCTTTTGGCCTTAAATGGGCTGGAGGTAGGAAAATTTCTGATTTAGATTATGCTGATGATTTAGCCCTTTTGGCAACTGATGTTGATGAGATGAACTCTTTCATTCGAGCTGTTGATGAGACTGGTAGTAGAGTAGGTTTGGTTATAAACAGAGAGAAAACTAAAGTGATGAAAATTGGTCAGGCAGGTTGTGATTCAGTTAATCTGAATGGTTGCAGTCTTGAGCAGGTGTCACAGTTTAATTACCTTGGGAGCTGCGTAACTGATACTGGTGATGTGCGGCATGAGATTAACAGACGAATAGGTATTGCTGCCGGGACTTTTAAGAATCTATGGAGATTGTGGAGAAATAGCGTATACACCTAAAGACTAAAATTAGACTGTATAATAGTTTGGTTCTTTCTAGGGTTAGTTATGGTAGTGAAACTTGGACGCTGTATAAGCAAGATAACAGGAAACTAGATGCTTTTGATTCTAGATGCTTACGCAGTATCTTGGGTATTAGGTGGTTTAACTTTGTAACTAATGATGAGGTTAGGCAAAGGAGTCTGCAACCTCCTTTAAGCAGCATATTGCGCAGAGAGAGACTCCGCTGGTTTGGCCATGTTGCCCGTATGGATAATTATAGATTGGCGAATAGGGTTATGAACAGTGTGCCTAGAGGCCTCAGAAGGAGGGGGAGACCTAGGATGCGGTGGGCAGACAATGTCAAACAGGACCTTGTTAGAATTGGTGTACAGTGGCCAGATGCAGCAGATGTAGCTCAGGACAGATATGCTTGGAGAATTAAACTGCGCAGTCTGGTTGGACCTCCGTAGCCCATGGCTGCTTGAGGATGATGATGATGATGATGATGACTGCTACGGTAATTCCAATGTAGAAAGTGAAAGGTTCCTGCAAAGCGTTATGATGGGTAGCCTAAGGGCGTGAATTTAAAATTCCGATTAATCAGTCTTGCGAAATTTATTATGAATGACATCTAGTTATTTAAGTGATCATATGCTATTAATTTTTAGCGACCTTACACGTGACCTTCGAGACTCAAGGCCTTTGCAGTCTAAAGTGACGTCACATCCTGTGGATCTACAGTGCTTCCTGCGTACGTAGTACTACCGTCGCAAATCGAGCATTTACTTTTTTTTTTATAAGTTCGGTGGGCATTTTTGTTTGATAATGTTCTCAAAAACTGATTGACATTGTATGATTATATTGTACATATGTACATTAGTGTAATATTTTTATGACAAACCTTCAAATAAGGAAGACGTTGAAACTAAAATAGATCTTGATTTGTAATTGTGCTAAATTGATGACTCAAAATGCAGAGTAATCGTCGTTTAACGTTCTCTGAACTTGTATAACGGTATATAAATTAGCAGGAGTGTCATATTCGGTTCTACATATAATTACATTGACACAATATATTTAAAAATAAGGTAAAATGCGAATAATTACTCGGTTATATATTAACAAAAATAAAATAATTTCCTTCACATATTTTTCCTGATAAATGCTGTCAGTAACTAATCCAGTTTTTTGAACCATTCATAATATAATCGTGACATAAACTGTCATGGAAAATTAATCTGTTATAGTAAAAGAAAAAAAAAACACAAAAATTCTTCAGAACAATTTTATTGACAAATGTGAACTACAAATTAATGATATAATGTAATAGGTTTAACTGTAACAATTGCAGCTATGATTTAATTGAAATAATTTTTCTTAGTGATTATATCACTGAATTTATAGGACATGGATACCTCTGTTGGATGTAGGAGTAGCAGAGAGATATGCTGGTAAATTTGGGAGTTTTGACGGAATGCTACCAGGAATTAGTCTGGGGACTTTCAATTGCACAGTAACGGTCTTACCAGTTTTCTCATCGAATGCACTTGAACATCTTTGAATATTACTCTCTTTGAATTGTAATTCACAAACCTAGAGAGAAAGATGAATACCATTAAGTGTGTTGTGCTTTATATGTTAAATTTTTTTTTGTCTGATTGTTACTGATCAATTAAGCTTAAACTGCAACACTGTGGTGTTACTCCAGTTATAGCAAAATTTAAAACAAAAGTTACAGACTTGAATGCCATCCCCCCCCCCCCGGGAGGACTCTTATGAGAATGAGAAGGATGTTTTACAAAAAAGCTTCAGGATATTTTGAATTCTGTGAAGAAAGGAGATATTTCTGTTGTACTAGGTGACTTCAATGATAAAGTTGATACTGACTCTGCCCTTTGGGCAGGAGTTTTAGGTCCCTTTGGCATTGGACATTTCAATGGCAATGGGAAAGTCTCCTACAGGTAAGTAAACTTAATGGTTTATGAATAACTAACACATACTACAAACATCGGGGCATTTATAAATATACGTGGGTTTCACTTGATTTGCACAGGAATATGAGAGATTATATACTGCTCGCAAAAATTAGGGGATATTTCAAAATGAATATGAAGCGAAAAATATCCCCTAATTTTTTTGAGCAGTATATTTTAATTAACAGCATATGGGCTAGTTCAGTTAGGAATACCAGTTCATACAGGGGAGTAGAAATTTGGTCTGACCATTGGTCAAGTGTCTTACAGCTGAAGCTTAAGAAATGTTGTGCTAAGATTAAGAAAATTTCCTTCAACACTGAAGGTCTGAAAGATCCAGATATAACCAAAGCATACCATGATAGGCTACTTAGTCATTACGACAATCGTGGTTTGCTTACTGCTGAAGTCGAGAAGGAATGGGATCAGTTTAAACAGGCTTTTCTTGAAACCAACAGTACTCTTTTGGGTAAAAGGTAACAGAGGAAACAAAATTATTTGAGTGATAAGGCTACAGAACTTATTTCTGAAAGAAGGAAGTGCAGGATTAATATGAATCAACACCCTACTAGTCCTAACAGAAGGCATTACAACTAGTTTAATAAACATGTAAAAGATCAGTTAACAGCTGATAAGAATCTTTGGTTTCATAGCTTGGCTAACAAAGCAGAGGAAGCAGTTAGACAGCACAACAGCAGAGGGTTGTACCAGATTATTAATGTTCAATGTGGGAAGAAACAGACAGGACCTTTTCTCTTTAGTTATTGATTATGTAATGCGAAATTCTTTGCAAGGGAAAGATTTTGGCCTTAAATGGTCTAGAGATTTCAAAATTTCTGATTTAGATTATGCAGATGATTTGGCCCTGTTGGCTACTGATGTTGATGAGATGAATTCGTTCATTAGGGATGTTGATCAGATTGGTAATAGAGTAGGTTTGGTGATAAACAGAGAAAACACTAAAGTGATGAAAATTGGTCAGGCAGATGGTGTTTTAGAGGCTTTGAATGGATGTACTATTGAGCAAGTGTCTCAGTTTAGTTATCTTAGGAGCTACGTAACATGTGGTGATGTGCAGTATGAGATAAATAGAAGAATAGGGATTGCTGCTGGGACTTTTAAGAATCTATGGAGAGTATGGAAAAATAGGCATATACACCTAAAGACTAAAATTAGGCTGTATAATAGTTTGGTTCTTTCTAAGGTTAGTTATGGTGGCGAAACATGACCCTTTGTTAGCAGGATAACAAGAAATTTGATGCCTTTGATTCTAGATGCTTACACAATATCTTGGGCATTACATGGTTTGACTTTGAAAGCAATGATGAGGTTAGATGAAGGGAGTCTTTTGAGAAGCATATTTTGCAGAGAGAGAGAGACTGTGTTAGTTTGGCCATGTTGCCCGTATGCATAGCTGCAGATTGGCAAAGAGCATTATGAACAGTGTACCTAAGAATCAGAAAAAGGGGAAGACCTAGGATGCAATGAGCAGACAATGTCAAACAGGACCTTGGTAGAATTGGCCTAGAGTTGGCAAATGCAGCAGCTGTAGCTCAAAAAAGACAAGTCTGGTGTGGAAAATTACACAGTCTGGTTGGACCTCCATAGCCAAAGGCTGCATGAGGATTTTGTATGTATGTATATATTTTATAAAAATAGTAAGTAAAAATTATTGTAAATGGTCAAAAGTCCAAATATGTCAACAAATAAAGTTTCTCTGTGTTTCAAGAGATGCAAACTTGAATTGTATTGTTCAAGTGATTTGAATAATTGGAAAAAGTTTTGGATGCATTCAAATATATCTTGAATTACAAATATAGCACAATGATGAATTTGTATTATGCATTAGTTTATTCCTACAGTATTTATGGTATCAGTTTAAGAAACACTAATACTAGAAACTTTCTATACCTTGCAGAAACCTAATTTGAGACATATTTTACAGTTGACTTATAATGATCCAGTAAAAAATTTCCTTTTTCACCTCTATGATTTCTGTATATAAACAATTCTGTTATGTATATTTTTTGGGGAAATGATCACTCACTACATAATTTACGTTACACAGGCACTCATTATTTATTCATTATGCACAAATTTTACCGTACGACTATGGCATTCAAACATTAACTAATGAATGGTATATAACCTGTTCTCTTGAAAAATGATTGAAACTAACTAAAACATTAAATCTCTGAGGAAACTGTGAAAATCAGATTCTGATATTTCCCAAGGGTATTATGAAAATAAACCTTAAATTTACATGTCATCCAAATTATTAATGAGTGACAAATGCTCTGTTCTCTATAACATATGTTGGTTTGTGATCACTATTTCTTAAACCTATATTTCACATAACTAAATACTCATATTCAATACCCTCCCTCAGCAAAAAATAACCACGATGCAAACAGGAAGGATAAAAAAACTAATTGTGATTAAACATATAGCTACGGTGACCATACGTCCTTTATTTCACTGCTCTGTCCTTTAGATTTATTTTTTTTCTAAAATGACGATTTTGTCCTTTTTTTTCGGAATTAATATAGTAAACTGAATATTGGAACGCAGTAGATGGGTTGAAATTTTAAAATATTTCACAGATAAACACATATTTTTTAAAACATTTAAAGAAACGTTGAATTTTGCTTCTGTCCCTGAATCTAATGCCCCACTGAATGAATATTTTGATTAGCGAACAATATGTAGACCAGTGAAAAAACCAAATTAAAAATCGAAACATTGAAAGCATGCATTTAAACCAAATGCAACTTTGACATGAATTGTATACAGTTTTATGAATTTTTACAGCGCAAACCTGATTTATTAAAAAGTTTTCTTGTGAAAAGTATAAAAAGTTAAATTTTTAAGTAATAATATGATTGTTTAAAATGCTATGCATATGCTTATATTTTATAATAAATGTTATAAAGCTTTTTAGTTTTAGTGAAACAAATAAACGCAACCTGCATTTTTTATTATGAAACAATTTCTGATTGTCCTTTATTTTCTCCAAACAAATATGGTCACCGTACGTATAGCAGTTAACTTATATGAATGCATGGCACAATATATTCTTCACAATTATCATTCAAACCATTTTATATACTCTTGCCAAATATTGCAATTTTGCTAGGATTTCAGCAATCTAAAATTTTTATCACAAGTATACTTGCTATTATAAAAAGGCAAAAATATTGACATACCTTGCTAAATTTTGTTACTGTGAAGTTTTCTCTTCTTATTGCCCATGGCCGAGTGGTTAGCACGCTTGGCTACTGATCTAAGGGACCTGGGTTCGAGCCCCGGGTAAGGCATGGTTGTGTGTGTTGTTTTTCTGCTGAGGTCCTGCCATCCTCTCAGATCTTCTACTTTGGCATATAAACTGACAGGCTCCTGTTAGACCTCTGTGGCAAGCAGCTGCTTGAGGGGGTATTTATTTATTTTTTTATTGCTAGCAGCCATTTTCTGCACAATTCTTCATCCTGGGGAAAACGGTAAAAGCGCGCTTCGGTTGAATTTTTTGTAGTTGCCTCTACAGCCGGGAACACAACAAGCACGAGACATTTCTTCGAAAACTAATCGCCACTTCAAAGATTTAAAATTTCGCACAAAAACAACTCGCTAATGCACAAAAACAGTTCGTACCCAACAGCTACGGGGTGTCGAAATGCTAGATCGACGAAGGATGACGTCAGAACGTATGACGTCACCAGTGAAAAGGCCTTCATTCTCGATGGTTACGCCTTACACCGTAGGTCACTGAACTAGAAAGTCAATCTTAATGCATATCCTCGTTTGGATTGAACGAAAATTCAAATTACATAATAAATATGTTAAGATTTGCAGTGGTAGTCATTTGCACTCCTTTATTAATTATTTTTCACAATTAAAATATTTAATAAAAATGTTTTACTCATTTGTTTCAATAATTACCGTATATTTCAGCAGATAAGACGGTAGTTGAATCATAAAAAAAGGCCCCCAAAATCCGCATCGTATTATAGGACAGATACAAAAAAAATTAGATTGAAATTTATATAAATTGAAACCATTATTACTACTACTTATCGAAAAATCTATCATATTATTTAAATACGCTATATGATAATACATTACATTGTAATAGTAAAACAACACTGAAACAGAATAAATATTAAAAGTTATGTTTATTGAGCTACTGAGGAAAAAACGGACAAACCGTAATTATTTACTAGTACAGAGTAGGCTATGTCCACAAAATAGAATAGCCCATACGAGGCTTTTGTGATAGTCAAGGTGATTACCCGAATGCCCGAATTAGTGCGAATGTTTGCGAATAGGACATAATTCCGTATACGCTATACAGTATTATTATCCAGATGATGATCGCCGATCGTAACTAAATTCATAGGCCGTTGATAGTTTGGGGTCGTCTTATAGGACAGATATATGCTAAAACTATAAAACTTTGATGAAAATTTATACCTCGTCTTATCTGCGGAAATATACGGTAACTAAAAAAGCAAAACTCTTTTAAAAATAAGCAAAATGTTAGGAATATTGCTCACTATTTCCTTGTCTGCTTTCAAAATTAAATAACATTATTTTTACTAAACTATCACTTAATTTTTTTATTCAGGTTAAATAAAGGAAGTGACAAAATTAGATCAATTTTGAACAATTAATATCCATGGATGCACGTGATATTTGAAATTTGCATTTTCCTTAATATATAAAACACATTAGTTCAAAATTTTGGTACCACAGAACGATTGTTTCTGAAAGTGTAAATTTCAAATATTTCGTGTATCAACATATTGATTATTCAACAATATTCTAATACTGTCCCTTTCTTTTATCCAACTGATGTACAGGGTGCACCAAAAATAAATGAGCGAGACCATTTGGCCATTCGTTTCAGCTAACTAACATATCATTTTGGAAAAGAGCGCACCGCAATGCAAGAAGCGTTTCCAAGAACAGTAGTGTCGCATACCGACAGAGGGGAGGATGCTACACTACTGTTATGCTATTGTTATGCTTTAAAGTTGTGAAATATTGCGATATCTCACTATAATTCTGATTGCACCGTGAATGGTAGAAAAATTTCAAAGTTGCTAAATTACCAACGAAACAATATTCGTTGGCGATGTCGGTGCTTTCTGTTGCTAAATGGTGAGGTGCTAAAGTTTTCGTTGACTACATTCGTTTTCGCCTCTACGCACTTTTCTTTTAAAGGGATATGCCTTCGATTTTTACACGGAAGAAAAAGGTATAAAATGAAATAGAACACGAAAAATACCTATGGTTTTAATTGGTAAAAAAAAAAGCTGTTTTCACCATGTAGTGACAGTGTGGTGGCAGATACATCACGTGAATGACATGTTTCTGACGTGAAGATTCTACTAGTGATGGCTGTCGTTTTTTTGTGTGTTCCTGCCTTTAACAGCGTAAAACGTAACGAAAGATAGAATTTAGTACTATGGTACCCCGATATTTTGATCTACATGCCGATTTGTTGGGGAGAAACTAGGAATCAATGTCATGGCTGGTAACTCTTTACGTTTCCTTACCCCCCCCCCCCCCATTAAAAACAAAAAATTACATAAGAAATAATTCCTCCCATTAAAAACAATTATTATTTATCCTAAAAAAGTAATACTTATCGTTAATACGAAAAAAAAACATTTGGAAGAGTCCTACATTAAAAGAAATTCGTTTGATTTTCATTCGAAAAAGGTAATTTACTTACACAAGATAGGGAAAATGGCGAAAGGAGGAAAAGTAAACAGAGACATGTCTGTTGCGAATAGGACACACTGTTAAAGTCTAACTTCCTGCGAGAAAGCAAACAGTGCATTTCGCAACCTAAGTGTGACGTCATTAAACTATTATTGGAAGCAGAAAAATTAAGTGACAGTTAATGAGCTGTCATCAAGCGCCGTTCTCGCTATTCCGTTTGGGGAATTGCAGTTAGCGTGTGAATATGGTGACGAAGTCATCCGAGTTCGACCACTTGAAGTTTCCAGCGCTATGCTTGCTGTGAACTAACTAATCTGAGAATAACAAGCCATGGGTTGGGTTGTTTAACCTCTGAGCGGCACTTTTTTGCACACCATGGGCTACATGGCCAGGTCACATGGACCCCGAACGCTCAGAGAAGGTTGGGGGAGCGGACCCACTGGAACAGCTGTTGGGAGACAGATGGTAACCTCCCGTCGAGGCCATCCAGTGTGCACAGGGTATGGCTCTCCCCACACGGGGCCACGGCTTAACGTCCCATCCGACGGAAGGCGGCCTTTCCAAGCCCATCGGTGTCCCCTACTGACCGTGGGCAGGACGGGGAATTTTGTGGAGATAAATCTCAACGCTGACCCAGCTGGGACTCGAACCTGGGAACTACAGATTACGAGCCTGGCGCGCTACCGACCTAGCCACCCCCGCCCCGTATAATAAGTGATAGGCAAGGTTTGTGAGATACAAGAAAACGTGACTATACAAATATCCACATATCTTCATCCCCTTCATTTCTAATCAAATACTCAGCTGGTGGAAAAACTCTGGGTAAATCAAGTTAATCATTCTTCTTTAAATGCTTCGTGTTTGTTTAAAGTTTTCGTTATGTAAGTAACTTAATAATAATAAATAATGATAATAATAATTTATTCGGTAAAATGTCATTACAGTGTAGTAGTATGAAACAAGAGATTAGAAACCTTTTTTTTTTTCTAATTTACAAAAATATTACACTTTATGTTACAGGTAGCATTGCAAATAAAAATAAAAATTTAGTACGATTTCACACAGAATGAAGGGGGTGGGGGTGGCTCAGTCGGTAGCGCGTCAGGCTCGTAATCTGCAGTTCCTAGGTTCGAGTCCCAGCTGGGTCAGCGTTGAGATTTATCTCCGCAAAATTCCCCGCCCTGCTCACGGTCAGTATGGGACACCGATGGGCTTGGAAAGACCGCCGTCCATCGGATGGGACGTTAAGCCGTGTGCTTGAGAGCCATAACCTGTGCCCGTTAAAGAACACGCTGGATGGCTTTGACAGGAGGCTACCATCTGTCTCCCAACAGCTGTTCCAGTGGGTCCCCTCCCGCAACCTTCTCTGAGCCTTCCGAGTCCATGTAACCTGGCCATTTAGCCCATTGTGTGCAAAAAAGTTCCGCTCAGAGGTAAAACAACCCAACCCAACGCAGAATGCAGTGTTAAAAAAAATAGTAAATTTGACAAGGAGTCACAGCAAAAGGCTGTTTGTGCAGCCTGACTAGTCTACGACCCCTGTTTAAAGGTGATATACAAATTAATTTGTAATAGATGCTAAATTTATATATATAATATATATATATATAAATGTTTTAATTTATTATCAACGTAGTATACACTTTGATAGAGAAATATCAGGAATAATTTCAATGGGCATACAATGGCAATGTAACCCTCCATGTATTGAAATGGCAAAAACGAAATTAATATTCCCAAATCCTATGTAAGAAGTTTATTTCAAACATGCCCCAAAAGAAAACATAAATAAATAAATAAATAAATACCCCATCAAGCAGCTGCTTGCCACAGAGGTCTGACAGGAGCCTATCAGTTTATATGCCACAGTAGAAGGTCTGAGAGGATGGCAGGACCTCAGCAGAAAAACGACACAAACATCCATGCCTAATCCGGGGCTCGAACCCAGGTCCCTTAGATCAGTAGCAGTTAGTCTTAATTCGTAAGAAGTTGCAGATCCGATGATCAGGTATTCCACGTTTTTGGCCTTGTCGTGTTTATGTTATTTTGCATCATATATGTCCTCGTTTTAACAGGAATTAATTTTTTTTTACAACGTGTAGTATATTGTGTTCAAAAGTTAACAAATTTAAGATATCTTTGAATATTAGATGAATTCCGTCAAACATAAGAAGGGATATTTTGTATGAATAAAATTTATGAACAGGTAATATATTATTTGCGTAATTATGATTTACATTAATTTTATTTGAGAATCATGTAAAATTCTAAAATTTTTTTATTAAAATACCTATTTTTTGAGGTTAAATTCAGTCGTCTTTTTCCAGACTAGATGACAATAATTTACATTGGACACAACTATAAAAATAAAAATAAATAAATACCCCCTCAATCAGCTGCTTGCCACAGAGGTCTGACAGGAGCCTGTCAGTTTATATGCTTAGATCAGTAGTCGCAAGTAGCCAAGCGCGCTAACCACTCGGCCATACACAACTAAGGTATGAAAAAGTAGTAGCTTAAAATTTACTGGTAAGACTTGATTCAGTTTGCTAATTACTCGAATACCTTTTTTTTTTACAGACATAGTTTATATTCGAATTCCATTTCAAATTATCTGTCAAAGTTACTCAATGAAATTTAATTTCATTTACAATGGTTATCTGTTGGTTACGGACAGAAACATTTGGTTTATATTTATAATTTGCGATGCGAATGAAAAATGATTCCCTAAGTTTTCGTATGATTGAGTGTCAAAAGATTACACTGAAACCAGTTACGTGTTTGCTGATTTCAATATTCGCGATTTGTATTGCATTTTTTAAGAATATATTTTTCATTCATAAGAGTAACAATACAGATATATTTGACATTTGACCAGCAAAGCTAAATAGGTTATCTGCAGGAAAATTAATAATTATTAACTTTACTAAGGATAAAGAATAAACTAGTGTCACCTGAATATAGTATGGGGCTAGAATTCCTGCTAATATTAAAAATGACATTAACATAAATTTAAAAGAGAAATGGAACCAAAGTAGAACCTTGTGGCACATCATGCTCATTAATAAATAAGCTACAATTTAGATTATTGATTTTAACATATTACTTTCTATTAGTAAGATAGCATTTCAACAAGGTTTGAATAGTACCCCTTATACCTATGCGGTATAACTTGTCTAGCAGTGAAGCATGAGATATTTGGTCAGAAGTCTTGGATAAGTCAAATCATATGCCAAGCATTGTTAAATTCTTGTCAAATTTGGTATGTAATATGTTAAGTGCTTTCAGTATAGCTGTTTCGGGAGATTAATTTTTTTCGAAAACCATGCTGATTATCATATAGACATTTGTTTATAACAAAAATTTTTAAAAAGGGAATACTTATTAATTTCTACAACACTTTTCTGAAAACTGATAATGTGGATATTAGTCTATAATTAGAAATTTCTGTTTTATCTCCAGGTTTGAGAATAGCTGTTATTTTGCTATTCTTTAAAGTGTTTCTTGAAAAATGCATGAAATGAAAATATTTTTTAGATTTTTTTGTCTCTATAACCCTTATTAGCATTCTGACAGGGGCGGTGCATGACCCCATTCTTCCTTCTCCCTCTTATATAGCCCTGGTCCAGCACCGGGGACTCAAAAGAGACGTCAAAGAGAAGTGTGTTTTAAATATACTGTACCGAAAGCAAAATGTGCAATATTGATGGCCGGACTATGGTGATTCGAGGAACTCGAGCTATAAGAAGGAGAACTTATTCTCAGCTGGCCGGTAATAGTTGAATGGGTTGTTGGGTTGTTTTACCTCTGAGCGGCACTTTTTTGCACACCATGGGCTAAATGGCCAGATCACATGGACCCCGAAGGCTCAGAGAACGTTGGGGGAGGGGACCCACTGGAACACCTGTTGGGAGACAGATGGTAGCCTCCCGTCAAGGCCATCCAGCGTGTTCTTTAACTTGCATAAGATATGGCTCTCCCGCACACGGGCCACGGCTTAACGTCCCATCCGACCGACGGCGGCCTTTACCAAGCCCATCGGTGTTCCTTACTGACCGTGGGCAGGGCGGTGAATTTTGCGGAGATAAATCTCAACGCTGACCAAGCTGGGACTCGAACGTGGGAATTTTCCAGATGGATATACCAGTTGCAAGAGTACAATTTCTCTATTGCGCATCGAAGTGGGAAGCTATACAGGAATGCGGATACCCTTTATAAACGTTAATGCATTGAAAACTGTAAATATTGCTGTAATGAAGAGTTAATTATGAAACTAAAAATATAATGCCCTTAAGACAGTTAATATAGATACAAAGCAACAGTGATACTCCTAACATCTGAACCCCCTACCTGGTGTAGTGGTTACTGTTACTTTTGGGGCGGAGGTGGCTCAGTCGGTTGTGCGCCAGGCTCGTAATCTGTGGTTCCCAGGTTCGAGTCCCAGCTGGGTCGGCGTTGAGATTTATCTCCGCAAAATTCCCCGCCCTGTCCACGGTCAGTAAGGTACACGATGAGTTTGGAAAGGCCACCGTCCTTCGGATGGGACGTTAAGCCGTGGCCCCGTCTGCGGGAGAGACATACCCTGTGCACGTTAAAGAACACACTGGATGGCCTTGACGGGGGGCTACCATCTGTCTCCCAACAGCTGTTATAGTGGGTCCCCTCCCCCAACCTTCTCTGAGCCTTCAGGGTCCATGTGACCTGGCTATTTAGCCCATGGTGTGCAAAAAAGTGCCGCTCTGAGGTAAAACAACCCAACCTAACATCTGCAGCTCAATAGAAATTAGAAAGGCCCAACTAGGCGATGAAGACATAAGTCCAATAATAGATCTTATTAAAAAATTTGATATATGATATAACTGGGAGCAAATCTACGGGTATATCCCAACTATTAAAGATATTTGAAAAGTTAAACAAGCATTGCTCTAATCTCGTTCAAGTTTTCCCTTGCCTGTTTCATGTAGAATCTCGTTGTATGGCATGCCCTGTGTCAACATTCTTTCTTTATCCAAACCTTTCAGTCGTTCACTCTCACCCCAATTGCCTTATCCCTTCTGAAATTTAGACATCTGTGTTCAATTAAAATCAATAAAATATTTTGATTTTAAAGACTGAAATTTAAATTGCAATTTTCGAATTTTAAAATATTAGTTATTTGCTTGGTCATATTTTGACAACAAAATCAAATTTATGCCTCAGGTGTTACGTAATCTGATTTTTTATTTGAATATTTAGGTTTCCGAAAATGCAGAAACGCATTCTTGAACTTCCTTGAATTATTTGACGCATGTTAATTAAACGTACTAAATACTTGTTATAATAAATTTTTAAATATTGTTGGTGGTAGGTTCATCAAATAAGTAAATATTTTGCAAATGTGCAAAACTAATAACATCTGTTTCATTAAATAGGATAATATATATTTCCGTTTATTTGAGAAAAGAATTACTATTTGTCAAAAAGGCGAATAAGATGTAACGATAAATCTAAAATTGCCACTAAAATTTCCGATTCATTTTTGCTTATGTTTGTTGTATGGGGAATTTAGGTGCTCATTCTGACGAATGTGGCAATAACAAATTTCTTGTTGGATTGAAAAACTAACTGTCTAGTGTCTGCTGAATAGATTACTTTTTCTTCTGAATAAATTAGCGATTGGTTATTTAGTTTCAACATACCTTGATTTGCGTAAATCAAAATGTTCTGAAATTCGAAGTTTTCGCAATATTATTCTCTTTTCCAACACTCTGTCCAAGGTGACCTTGATACAACAGGCTGATGTCGTTGAGCAAGAGAAAAGAACTAAAGAAGGAAATGAAATATGCATAAAAATTTAGGCGATTTAATTTGTTTGAAACTTTAACTTAAATTTTTCTTACGAATAAATATAATAAATGAAATAAAGTAATTCATTTATTACGATAAAAATTAAGATATGTAAAATAATTGAAATAATTGTTTAGCAGAATTTAAATAAATATTAATTACCAGTTGAATTTTACAACAGAAAATTATTATAAATAATATATACACTATACGCAAAAAAAAAATACATCGCTTCTAGAAATGTAAAATAACGTAATTTAGGGAGACGGTAGTATATGTAAATGTATGGAAATGATTAGATTTGCAGGACGATCGAAACGATTGGTCAAGCGCGAGACCCAGGTGTGAGCAGTCAAATACAGATAAAGGAAACCAACGCTCTCTGGTTGACAAACGTTGTGGAAATTGTTCTAAATCACTATATATGTCTTTTCACAGATGGGCGGGGGTGGCTCAGTCGGTAGCGCGCCAGGCTCGTAATCTGTAGTTCCCAGGTTCGAGTCCCAGCTGGTTCAGCGTTGAGATTTATCTCCGCAAAATTACCCGCCCTACCCATGGTCTAGGGGACACCGATGGGCTTGAAAAGACCACCGTCCGTCGGATGGGACGTTAAGCCGTGGCCCCGTGTTGTGGGAGAGCCATATCTTATGCACGTTAAAGAACACGCTGGATGGCCTTGACGGGAGGCTACCATCTGTCTCCCAACAGCTGTTCCAGTGGGTCCCCTCCCCCAACCTTCTCTGAGCCTTCGGGGTCCATGTGACCTGGCCATTTAGCCCATGGTGTGCAAAAAAGTGCCGCTCAGAGGTAAAACAACCCAACGTTAAAGAACACGCTCGATGGCCTTGACGGGAGGCTACCATCTGTCTCCCAACAGCTGTTCCAGTGGGTCCCCTCCCCCAACCTTCTATGAGCCTTCGGGGTCCATGTGACCTGGCCATTTAGCCCATGGTGTGCAAAAAAGTGCCGCTCAGAGGTAAAACAACCCAACACTTTCACAGACGTCTACATCCGTTCTATCAGTTAACAGACTTTGAACGTAGAAGAATCATCGGCCTTTGAGAAGCTGGTTTGTAGTACAGAGATGTGGCCAATCTTGATGAGCGCAATCCCAGCCAGCACCATCATACACATATGGTGGTGCCAGTGTGTTCAAGAAGAATCCAGCACAGCCGACAAGGATCAGGATGGATGACGTATGACCACGTAGCGACAGGACCGCCATTTGCGACGCAAGGCATTGTGTGACAGATTCGCGACTACAACGCAACTGCAAAAAGACTGGCAACAGGTAACATATCGAAACCATGGCATGTTGAAGCTAAATAGCCAAAGTATCTGAAATCGCTAATTTATTCAGAAGAAAAAGTAATCTATTCGGCAGACACTAGACAGTTAATTTTTCAATCCAACAAGAAATTTGTTATTGTCACATTCGTCAGAATGAGCACCTAAATTCCCCATACAACAAACATAAGCAAAAATGATTCGGAAATTTTAGTGGCAACTTTAGCTTTATCATTACATCTTAATCGCCTTTTTGACAAATAGAAATTCTTTTCTCGAATAAAAGGAAATATATATATTTTCCTATTTAATGAAACAGATTTTATTAGTTTTGCACATTTGCCTAATATTTACTTTTTTGATGAACCTACCACCAAGAATATTTAAAAATTTTATATAACATATATTTAGTGGCGATATCTAATACATATCAGATTCTTTTATTGGGAAAGTATGAAGAAGGAGCTCCCATTACAGTGTAACGTTTAATGAATGAATGAATGATATTGAATACCTACCAGGCGGATGGTAAGTATCAGGCTTTTACAGTTTTCATTGCGAACCTATCTTTCGTCACTGCGCCCACATGCAAGCAGGGGGCGGAGGTGGCTCAGTCGGTAGCGCGCCAAACTCGTAATCTGTAGTTCCCAGGTTCGAGTCCCAGATGGGTCAGCGTTGAGATTTATCTCCGCAAAAATTCCCCGCCCTGCCCACGGTCAGTAGGGGACACCGATGGGCTTGGAAAGGCCGCCGTCCGACGGATGGGACGTTAGGACGTGGCCCCGTGTGCGGGAGAGCCATACCCTGTGCACGTTAAAGAATACATTGGATGGCCTTGACGGGACACTACCATCTGTCTCCCAACAGATGTTCCAGTGGGTCCCCTCCCCCAACCTTCTCTGAGCCTTCGGGGTCCATGTGACCTGGCCATTTAGCCCATAGTGTGCAAAAAAAGTGCCGCTCAGAGGTAAAACAACCCAACGTTAAAGAACACGCTGGATGGCCTTGACGGGAGGCTCCCATCTGTCTCCCAACAACAGTTCCATTGGGTCCCCTCCCCCAACCTTCTCTGAGCCTTCGGGGTCCATGTGACCTGGCCATTTAGCCCATAGTGTGCAAAAAAAGTGCCGCTCAGAGGTAAAACAACCCAACGTTAAAGAACACGCTGGATGGCCTTGACGGGAGGCTCCCATCTGTCTCCCAACAACAGTTCCATTGGGTCCCCTCCCCCAACCTTCTCTGAGCCTTCGGGGTCCATGTGACCTGGCCACTTAGCCCATGGTGTGCAAAAAAGTGCCGCTCAGAGGCAAAACAACCCAACTCAACTTACTATTGACCCTTTTACGTGGATAAAGGCTCACGTGATGTGTTAGATATGAAGAGATCAAAAAAGTTTGTTTTTATATAGTTGTCAAAGGACACGAAATATTAGTTTCTCTTTGTCGTCTGTTTGTCTGTCCGTTTGTAGACATTAAACTTTTTTGTTTACAGAGATATATTAAACATTTTTTTCCTGTTGGATAGGAATTGATGAATTATGATAGAAGGCAGGGTGGGGAATTTTGCGGAGATAAATCTCAACGCTGACCCAGCTGGGACTTGAACCTGGGAACTACAGATTACGAGCCTCGCGCGCTACCGACTGAGCCACCCCCGCCCCGCATACCGACAGAGGGGAGGATGCTACACTACTGTTATGCTATTGTTATGCTTTAAAGTTTTGAAATATTGCGATATCTCACTATAACTCTGATTGCACCGTGAATGGTAGAAAAATTTCAAAGTTGCTAAATTACCAACGAATCAATATTCGTTGGTAATTTAATAACATCACCAACGAATCAATATTCGTTGGCGATGTCTGTACATTTTGTTGCTAAATTGTGAGGGTCGTAAAGTTTCCGTTGACTACATTCGTTTTCGCCTCTACGCACTTTTCTTTTAAAGGGCAAAATTCCCCGCCCTGCCCACGGTCAGTAGGGGACACCGATGGGCATGGAAAGGCCGCCGTCCGTCGGATGGGACGTTAAGCCGTGGCTCCGTGTGCGGGAGAACCAAACCCTGTGCACGTTAAAGAACAGGCTGGATGGCCTTGTCGGGAGACTTCCATCTGTCTCCCAACAGCTGTTCCAGTGGGTCCCCTCCCCAAACCTTCTTTGAGCCTTCGGGCTCCATGTGACCTGGCCATTTAGCCCATGGTGTGCAAAAAACTGCCGCTCAGAGGTAAAACAACCCAACAACCCAACTCTTTTAAAGGGATATGCCTTCGATTTTTACACGGAAGAAAAAGGTATGAAACGAAATGGAACACAAAAAATACCTATGGTTTTAATTATTAAAAGTAAAACTGTCACTACATGGTGAAAACAGTTATGTATGCCTGAGCAAATTAAATGTAATTTACCCTCGCACACGCCGTTACAGGTGACATATTCAGATGCGAGCGGAATATCATATTTATATTTAATGCGCTTCATTTTAATAAATTAAAGGTTACTCTGGAGAAAACAATTGTAAATTATTCAAAATGTATAAAGAACACTCTAAATTATTTTCAGCCAGCTTTCTCGCAAGTTTCTCAAAGCTTCACACTGGGAATTTGGTTATTCCGATGTGCGGCTCAGTAGAGTTGTTGGGTTGTTTTACCTCTGAGCGGCACTTTTTTGCACACCATGGGCTAAATGGCGTTAACGTGCACAGGGTATGGCTCTCCCGCACGCGGGCCACGGCTTAACGTCCCATCCGACGGACGACAGCCTTTCCAAGCCCATCGGTGTCCCGTACTGACCGTGGGAAAGGCGGCGAAGTTTTGCGGAGATAAATCTCAACGCTGACCCAGCTGGGACTCGAACCTGGGATACAGATTACGAGCCTCGCGCGCTACCGACTGAACCACCCCCGCCACACTGTTCTTGGAAACGCTTCTTGTATTGCTGTGCGTTCTTTTCCAAAATGATATGTTAGTTAGCTGAAACGAATGGCCAAATAGTCTCGCTCATTTATTTTTGGTACACACTGTACATCAGTTGAATAAAAGAAAGGGACAGTATTAGAATATTGTTGAATAATCAATATGTTGATACACGAAATATTTGAAATTTACACTTTCAGAAACAATCGTTTTGTGGTACCAAAATTTTGAAATAATATGTTTTATATATTGAGGAAAATGCAAATTTCAAATATCACGTGCATCCATGGATATCGATTGTTCAAAATTGATCTAATTTTGTCACTTCCTTTATTTAACCTGAATAAAAAAATTAAGTGATAGTTTAGTAAAAATAATGTTATTTAATTTTGAAAGCAGACAGGGAAATAGTGTGCAATTTTCCTAACATTTATCTTAATTTTAAAAGAGTTTTGATTTTTTAGTTAATTATTGAAACAAATGAGTAAAACGTTTTTATTAAATATTTTAATTGTATGAAATAATTAATGAAGGAGTGCAAACGACTACCACTGCAAACCTTATCATATTAAATATGTAATTTAAATTTTCCTTCAATCCATAGATAGTAATTAATCTCACAATTTTCTTTCTCGTTCAGTGACCTACGGTGTAAGGTCGCTAAAAATTAATAACATATGATCATTTAAATAACTAGATGTCATTCATAATAAATTTGGCAAGACTAATTAATCGGAATTTTAAATCCACGCCCTTAGGCTACCCATCATAACGCTTTGCAGGTTGTGTTGTTTTACCTCTGAGCGGCAATTTTTTGCACACCATGGGCTAAATGGCCAGGTCACATGGACCCCGAAGGCTCAGAGAAGGTTGGGGGAGGGGACCCACTGGAACAGCTGTTGGGAGACAGATGGTAGCCTCCCGTCAAGGCCATCGAGCGTGTTCTTTAACGTTGGGTTGTTTTACCTCTGAGCGGCACTTTTTTGCACACCATGGGCTAAATGGTCAGGTCACATGGACCCCGAAGGCTCAGAGAAGGTTGGGGGAGGGGACCCACTGGAACAGCTGTTGGGAGACAGATGGTAGCCCCGTTAAGGCCATCCAGCGTGTTCTTTAACGTGCACACGGTATGGCTCTCCAGTACACATGGCCACGGCTTAACGTCCCATCCAATGGAGGCTTTTCCAAGCCCATCAGTGTCCCCTACTGACCATGGGCGGGGAATTTTGCGGAGATAAATCTCAACGTTGACCCAGCTGGGACTCGAATCTGGGAACTACAGATTAAGAGCCTGGCGCGCTACCGACTGAGCCACCCCCGCCCCAGGGAATTTGGTAGAAAAACAACAGAAGAATTTTATTGAGGACTTTTGGCATTCAGTTTACCCTATAAAACGTTATATATTCTCCCCATTAAATTATTAAAATAATATGTTTATGATATTTAGTTTCTAATTCATGTCATATTACATTTTTAATATTTTACTTAACATTCAGTCTTCAACAATTGCATCTAGACCGAAAGGATTATTATTCATTTCATTGGACCTTTTTAAAAAACATTTTAGGGATAAACTCTTTTTTTAGAGAAGCCGCATGATATCTCCTAAAGTTTGAAACTCATTATAGAAGAGTCGAGTCACAAGAACTGACCTTGACATCGGAGTGTTGGTACAAACCCGTCGAGTCACAATAACTAACCTTGATATCGGAACGTTGGTAGAAACCCGTCGAGTCACAAGAACTGACCTTGACATCGGAGTGTTGGTACAAACCCGTCGAGTCGCAAGAACTGACCTTGACATCGGAGTGTTGGTACAAACCCGTCGAGTCACAAGAACGGACCTTGTCATCGGACTGTTGGTACAAACCCGTCGAGTCACAGGAACTAACCTTGACATCGGAGTGTCGGTACAAACCCGTCGAGTCACAGGAACTGACCTTGACATCGGAGTGTCGGTACAAACCCGTCGAGTCACAGGAACTGACCTTGACATCGGAGTGTTGGTACAAACCCCTCGAGTCACAAGAACTGACCTTGACATCGGAGTGTTGGTACAAACCCGTCGAGTCACTAGAACTGACCTTGACATCGGAGTGTTGGTACAAACCCGTCGAGTCACTAGAACTGACCTTGACATCGGAGTGTTGGTACAAACCCGTCGAGTCACAGGAACTGACCTTGACATCGGAGTGTTGGTACGAACCCGTCGAGTCACAAGAACTGACCTTGACATCGGAGTGTTGGTACAAACTGTCGAGTCAAAAGAACTGACCTTGACATCGGAGTGTTGGTACAAACCCGTCGAGTCACAAGAACTGACCTTGACATTGGAGTGTTGGTACAAAACCGTCGAGTCACAGGAACTGACATTGACATCGGAGTGTTGGTACAAACCCATCGAGTCACAAAAACTGACCTCGACATCGGAGTGTTGGTACAAACCCATCGAGTCACAAGAACTGACCTTTACATCGGAGTGTTGGTACAAACCCGTCGAGTCACAAGAACTGACCTCGACATCGGAGTGTTGGTACAAACCCGCCGAGTCACAAGAACTGACCTTGACCTCGGAGTGTTGGTACAAACCCGTCGAGTCACAAGAACTGACCTCGACATTGGAGTGTTGGTACAAACCCGTCGAGTCACAAGAACTGACCCTGACATCGGAGTGTTGGTACCAACCCGTCGAGTCACAAGAACCGACCTTGACATCGGAGAGTTGGTACAAACCCGTCGAGTCACAAGAACTGACCTTGACATCGGAGTGTCGGTACAAACCCAGGCAGATAAGAAGCAGGCTTTTGCTTTAGATAACAGAAATCGGTATACAAGGTTATGCTATTGAAAAATCTAAGGGATAGAATCGTTTCCTCCTGCTCAGTTTCGGATCTAGAAATAAAATAGTGATGAGGGACAGGAGGGAGGTGGACGGGTTAAAAAACAAAATCAGGCTAGAAAAATAAAAAGTGGGGAAGTTAAGAGACTGGACTACCGATGCAGTATAACATCCCCCTCCCCCCTCCGTTTAACAGGTCTTTAAATTGTTTCTTGAAAAATGCATGAAATGAAATTTTTTTATACTTTTTTGTCTCTATAACCCTTACTAGCATTCTGACAGGGGGGGGGGGGTGCATGACCCCATTCTTCCTTCTCCCTCTTATATTCGGCCCTGGTCCAGCACCGGGGACTGAAAATAGACGTCAAACAGAAGTGTGTTTTTAAATATACTGTACCGAATGCAAAATGTGCAACGTTGATGGCCGGACTATGGTGTTACGAGGAACTCGAACTGTAAGAAGGAAAACTTGTTCTCAGCTGGCCGGTAAGATTTGAATGGGTTGTTGAGTTGTTTTACCTCTGAGCGGCACTTTTTTGCACACCATGAGCTAAATGGCCAGGTCACATGGACCCCGAAGGCTCAGAGAAGGTTGGGGGAGGGGACCCACTGGAACAGCTGTTGGGAGACAGGTAGTAGCCTCCCGTCAAGGCCATCCAGCGTGTTTTTTAACGTGCACAGGGTATGGCTCTCCCGCACACGTGGCCATGGCTTAACGTCCCATCCGACTGACGGCGGCCTTTCCAAGCCCATCGGTGTCCCCTACTGACCGTGGGCAGGGCGGGGAATTTTGCGGAGATAAATCTCAACGCTGACTCAGCTGGGTCTCGAACCTGGGAAGTACAGATTGCGAGCCTGGCGCGCTACCGACTGAGCCACTCCCGCCCCTCTTAACATTGGAACTGAAACAGTTTTTGATTTTAACCCTTTGGCTCTACCTATCAAATAGCTATAGGACCAAAATAGCATTTCACCTCTCATTCCAGCGGCTTCTAATTTATGTAATAGAATTAAATGTGGGACAGAGTCAAATTCTTTTTTAACATCAAGGAATAAAACAACGACTTTAAAATTTTGATTGATGCTTTTATATATGGTTGATGTCATTTTTAGAATTACATCTTCTGTTCCCATGTTTTTTCGGAAACCATAATGATTTTTAGAAAATAAATTATATTTATTCAAAAAATTTAACATTTTAGTTTTCACTTTTTTTTGTATTATTTTGGAGAAGTCAGACAAGATGATTATTGGTCTATAATTTTCAATTTCCTTGTCACAGCTACCTTTATACACTGAAATAACTGTGGCAGTTTTTGAACAATTAGGGAAACATCCAGAAATTAAAGATTTATTAATTAAAGTACTTAAGATGTCTTTGATACTTCGCCCTATCTTTTTAAGGATGAATACAGAAACGTGGTCTGTGCTAGAGGAATTTGCAGAGTTTAAACTCTTAATTGCATCTTCAACTTCATTTTCATGTATTTCCTCAACAAAAGGGGGCGGGGGTGGCTCAGTCGGTAGCGCGCCAGGCTCGTAATCTGTAGTTCCCAGATTCGAGTCCCAGCTGGGTTAGCGTTGAGATTTATCTCCGCAAAATTCCCCGCCCTGCCCACGGTCAGTAGGGGACACCGATGGGCTTGGAAAGGCTGCCGTCCGTCGGATGGGACGTTAAGCCGTGGCCCCGTGTGAGGGAGAGCCATACCCTGTGCACGTTAAAGAACACGCTAAATGTCCTTGACGGGAATCTACCATCTGTCTCCCAACAGCTGTTCCAGTGGGTCCCCTCCCCCAACCTTCTCTGAGCCTTCGGGGTCCATGTGACCTGGCCATTTAGCCCATGGTGTGCAAAAAAAGTGCCACTCAGAGGTAAAACAACCCAACCCGAATCCTTAAAATAAATGTTAATATTGTACTTAAAATAATTTTTGCTAAATATATATCCGACATATGAAATCTTTTGGCCAGATATTTCGTCTTAATAGAATACTAATATAAAAGAAAATAAGTTTGTATTTTTCTCCTAAATAATTTACCTGAGCAATTAAAAACTATCATAATAACTATTTTGCATAATTAATTATTATTAGAATCTTTCGAATAAGTAATCCTGCAATTAAATAATTGACAAGAATCCTATTTATATTTAGCGAAAAACAACCAAACAAACAAACAAAAGCAAAAAGGAAAACACCAATCTATTTAATTCTATTACGTATGATTTTGTAACTTTTTGTTATGAGTTTCGAGGTAAAGAGAAATTTCTTTCCTGTTACTTTTCGGTTTTCTGTGAATAAGGATTTCAATAAGGAAACAATTCATTTAAGAGTAAAAAAACATTTTTAATGGCAACATTTCTAGCTCTATAATCAAACATAATAAATATTTACATTGATTAACATCATTGCAATATTGCGATTTGTTTTATCATATGACTTATATGGAAAAAAATATTTGGTGATTCTATTCATCATCAAATGCACGTTCTCTTTACCACCATCCTTTTCCTCCACCATACCCACCGCCAAATCCTCCTTTTCCACCTCCATATCCTCCACCGCCACCGTGTCCGCTTCCATAACCTCCTCCATGGCCACCTCCACCGCCACCATGTCCGTCTCCAAAACCTCCTCCATGGCCACCTCCACCGCCACCGTGTCCTCCGCCATAACCTCCTCCATGGCCGCCTCCACCTCCACCACCTCCGGAGATAACTTTCACATGCTCAACTACAGGAACGAGCTTCACGATAGGAACCTGTTTTACAATTGGGATGGTAATGACATGTCCTCCGCCACCGCCATGACCACCACCACCATATCCACCACTATGTCCACCGCCATATCCACCACTATGTCCACCGCCATATCCACCACCATGTCCACCGCCAAAAACCCCTAGTTTTCCACCTCCTCCAGAACCGTATCCACTTCCAGAACCACTTCCGTGTCCTCCGCCACCACCACCTCCATGTCCTCCTCCTCCACCGAATCCTCCTCCACCGCCGTGGCCTCCTCCTCCTCCACCGCCGTGGCCTCCTCCTCCTCCACCATGTCCTCCTCCGCCTCCACCATGTCCTCCTCCGCCTCCACCATGTCCTCCTCCGCCTCCACCATGTCCTCCTCCGTACCCTCCTCCAATGAAACCTCCCCGAGCAACGCTCAGAATAATCAATGCGCTGCACAGAATCAGCTATAAGAGAAAAAAATAATGTAAAATTTAGGCTCGAAAATAAAAGTAATTTTTAACTGAAAATAACTAGTAAAAGGAAAATAAAAATGCATTTATTTTAAAATACATATAATTGTAAAACATAGAATACATTTTGTGTGTAACGATAGCATTTTTCATACTTTTAATACAACAGAGTCAAAAACATTCGGTAAAATTGGAAATATTTTTAACTTATTGTTAAAAGTGCGATATTTATAACGACAGAACTTGAGGCTACAGAACAATAGTACTTCTAAGGGGGATATAAAAACATAAAATGCTATTGTTCACAGAAAGCTAATGATGATGTCATAGCTGGAATTTTTGCTAATAGATTAATAATAAATTACAAGTAAGTCAGTACCCCCTCAAGCAGCTGCTTGCCACAGAGGTCTGACAGGAGCCTGTCAGTTTATATGCCATAGTAGAAGGTCTGAGAGGATGGCAGGACCTCAGCAGAAAAACGACACATATATCCATCGAACCCAGGTCAAAGAACGTATAAGGAAAAGAGTTCAGCTTTGACAAAGCGTAAGTGGCGACCTCAAGTGGTGTTTCGATTCGTATCGTGCATTTGTTTAAGTTGGGAAGCAAACAATAAGGGGCAAAGTAATTATGCGAAAAAAATTTATATTTTAAAAAAGGAAAAAAGTTACTGCACTTTGTATTTGAAAAAAAATAATATCATGATTTTAATAAAGTTTTATTTTCTCCATTGGAATTATTTTTCGTTGAACCAACAATTATAAATTGAACGGATAGAGAAGATTTGAAATTAGCCTGAAGTTAATTTATAGAATAAATTATTCCAATTAGAAGCTTTTTTGGTTGCATAGAAACAGGAAACAGAATTGATATTAATATACTCTGCAAGGATATCAATGGGAAAATATTACATAGGAAAAGCGAAGAGAATGGAAGTTGACAGTAACATGTAATTACAAAAGCGTTCGTCCCCTGTACAGTTCGTTTCACCTCTACGCCATTTGAACGATACTCGATTTTACATTAATATCTATGGAAGCTGAACCTCTTCTCCCTCTACATTCTTTGCCCAGGTCCCTTAGATCAGTAACCAAGCGCGCTAACCACTCGACCACGGGACGGACTAATAAATTAAACTGAATAATAAATCTTTAATTACCACCGTTACTGAAGTGGTGGTCATGTAACCGTTTAATTACCACCGTTACTAATATTCTGTCTCCTAATATCATGTCCATTTAATATTATGTCTCTTCAGGTTGTCTTGTTTCACCTTTCTGGGAAATATTTGTGCACACAATGGGCTACATGACAGGTCACAAGAACCCAGGGCATCATTGTGGGGTAAGGAGCGGAACTCATTCGTCAGAAAGACGAATTAGGAGGTGGGTTTGGTTGTTTTACCTCTGAGCGGCATTTTTTTGCACACCATGGGCTAAATAGCCAGGTCACATGGACCCCGAAGGCTCAGAGAAGGTTGGGGAGGGGACCCACTGGAACAGCTGTTGGGAGACAGATGGTAGCCTCCCGTCAAGGCCATCCAGCGTATTCTTTAACGTGCACAGGGTATGACTCTCCCGCACACGGGGCCACTGCTTAACGTCCCATCCGATGGACGGCGGCCTTTTCCAGCTTATCGGTGTCCCTTACTGACCATCTCAACGCTGATCCAGCTGGGACTCGAACCTGGGAACTACAGATTACGAGCCTGGAGCGCTACCGACTGAGCCACCCCCGCCCCTGAAAACAGGGGAGTAGCGAAGGGACTATGGTTGGGGTTTAGGGTGAGGGAGCGAAACATTTCCAACTCGGAAATCAAATTTTGCCAAATGAGAAAATAAGCATTTTACATAAATTTAATTATATCTCTCTTAAGGATTATTATCTCTCTAAAGCATTGTCTTAAATGGAGAAGTGTACTTACCACAGACTTCATTGTTAAATCAGTGTTCACTTGCGTTAGTAGGAAACAAACGAAGAGAACAGAAAGAGAAGTTGTTGTGATTTAGTTCTTTGGATCTCTTCTCCTCCCTTTTATACCCAAATTTCGTAAGAGGATGTTAATCCGTCTGTATCCAAGGCAACGCCCATCTTCCGTTGTGTCTGTCCACCCGTTTGTTCAATCGTGGGTGCATCAGTTCCCTCTCTCACCTAACACCTCATAGCCCTAAGGCGTTAAAATACTTCGAAAAGTAAAAAGACAGATGGATAAAGCAATCCGGAAAACCCCGCCTAACAGACACGTGTGTAAGTGAAAGTACAACTGAAAATTTTTTTTTGTTGGGTGTGGGGATTGTCTAAACTGCTTAGGGGAGACCATAATTAAAGCTCCAGGTGACATCGCTGAGATATACGGAGAGCCTGACGCTTTCATCCCTGAAAGAGTCTTATCCCTACAAATGCCCTTCTTTGTTTAAATTTTGACTTACTTTTGCTGGAAATAGGTTCTGCTTGCTTAGCCTTAATAGTTAGTAGATATGGATATTGATTATTAGATGTGGTTCGTATTTTTTCGGGCCATTGTTTCGAGATCCGTGATATCAATATCAATGATTATTATGTCATTTATGTTGATTTTTCTTGTGAATGAGAACGCACTAATTGAAGGATAGTACATTGTCTAATTCTTCCGCTTCAAAGTAACTTATAATTACTAATCAAGTACAATGCCTGGTTAAACATGTTTCCATTAGCCAGGATTGGAATTTTCCATCCTGGAATTTATTATTAAATTATTATTATTATTATTATTATATATAATATTTTAATAATAAATATTATATTATTATATATAATATTTATTATTATATTATATTTATATATAATAAAATAATATTATTATATTATTTTATATTTATTATTATATTATATTATTATTATTGATTTTAAACAGGGTTCTTAGGAACCCTGTAAACCGCCAATTATAATATAAATTATTATAATATAAATTATAATATAATTACTGCCTGTAGGCCGCCAATTATAATATAATTTTTTTGAAGTTAGCTTTAAAAAAAATTGAGACATAATTTTGGATAATTTTTATTATTAAAATTCAAAACAATATTTGAAATGGGACAATTAGACATAGGAAAATGTTTATAAAGTAAACAATAAAAATTAATTTGGATAGAAAAAGTAATGAAATACTTTACAGAAATTAGACAAAGGAAGAATAATTTTCAGTAAGCTCCCGAAAACAGAGACATAGAATACTGAGATTAGATATAGGTGGAATAATATTCAGCAAGATTTGGAATTAGACATAAGTAGAATAATCTTCAGTAGGCTTTAGAATCAGACATAGGTAGAATAATTTTCAATATTCTTTAGAATCAGACATAAGTAAATAATTTTCAACAAACTCGAGAATTAGGGATGAGGGGGGGGGGGGTCAGTCGGTAGCGCGCCAGGCTCTATTCTGTAGTTCCCCGGTTCGAGTCCCAGCTGGGTTAGCGTTGAGATATCTCCGCAAAATTTCCCCGCCCTGCCCACGTTCAGTAGGGGACACCGATGGGCTTGGATGGCCGTTCGTCGGATGGGACATTAAGCCATGTCCCCGTTTGCGGGAGAGCCATACCCTGGGCACGTTAAAGAACACACTGGATGGCCTTGACGGGAGGCTACCATCTGTCTCCCAACAGCTGTTCCAGTGGGTCCCCTCCCCAAACCTTCTCTGAGCCTTCGGGCTTCTTGTGACCTGGCCATTTAGCCCATGGTGTGCAAAAAAGTGCCGCTCAGAGGTAAAACAACCCAACCTAGGGATGAGGGTTATGTAATTTAAAACTTAGCCCTATAGGCCATTTTTAATTTTAACGAAATTTGAAGATTTTTTTTTTCCTTCTTACTAAAACCTTTTCTCCGCAAAATTTTAATTTTTGTGATCAATGGATTTCGAAAAAATGGAAGCACGAAAAACACAAAATTTTCGCAATCAGGCTCTCATTGGAAAAGCAATATGAACCTGAATAATATACACTGGTTTCCATAAATTAGGGAGCAACCCTATCTTATGTCAAGGGGAAGGAAATGTCGAAGATGTATGGATTGGATTGTTTTACCTCTGAACGGCACTTTTTTGCACACCATGGGCTAAATGGCCAGATCACATGTACCCCGAAGGCTCAGAAAAGGTTGGGGGAGGGGACCCACTGGAACAGCTGTTGGGAGACAGATGGTAGCCCCCCGTCAAGGCCATCCAGCGTGTTCTTTAACGCTCACAGGGTATGTCTCTCCCGCACACGGGGCCATGGCTTAACGTTCCATCCGACGGATGGAGGCCTTTCCAAGCCCATCGGTGTCCCCTACTGACCGTGGGCAGGGCGGGGAATTTTTGGGGAGATAAATCTCAACGCTGATACAGCTGGGACTCGAACCTGGGAACTACAGATTACGAGCCTGGCGCGCTATCGACTGAGCCACCCCCGCCCCTCGAAGATGTATGACTTCTAAAATAAGTTGCTTTTTCATAAATGTGATAGCATATAATAAAAAAAATACCCCCTCAAGCAGCTGCTTGCCACAGAGGTCTGACAGGAGCCTGTCAGTTTATATGCCACGTAGAAGGTCTGAGAGGATGGCAGGACCTCAGCAGAAAAACGACACTTACATCCATGCCTTACCCGGAGCTCGAACACAGGTCCCTTAGATCAGTAGCTAAGCGCGCTAACCACTCGGCCATGGGACGGCCATGTGACCACTCGGCCATGGGACGGCGATAGCATATAAAGATAATAATAAAATAAATAAATAAATAACCCTTCAAGCAGCTGCTTGCCACAGAGGTCTGACAGGAGCCTGTCAGTTCATATGCCATAGTATGTCTGTGAGGATGGCAGGTGAAATATATCAATATCTCGATTTTCAACAATATTCGTTCAGTATTTAATGAACTGTGGAAGTCTGAATGAGTTATGGAAACAATGAGTTATGGGAACTAATGAGTTATGGAACAATAACAATGCCTGTCATAAAAATTGATTTCACAAGTTGCTTAAAACTTAGTAATAAGCAGTGCTAGATTAACCATTAAGGAAAATAAGCACGTGCTTAGGGCACCAAGGGAAGGGGGGCACCACACAGTTTTTCCCCCTAGCTATCGTGCCTTTAACTCTCAACTGTTTCATTGCCACAGTCGACTTTAGTCCAATTTCTTGCAATTGGTCTTATATGCTGTGTTCGACTTTAATCTGAATTGTTAAAAAACACTTTTTCTTTGGAAATTAGTTATTAAATAAAATAATAATTAAAATAAAATTAGTGATTAAATTGAAAAGGGGCACTATTGTTGGGCTGTGCTTAGGGCATAATTTGCTTTAATCCGGCCTTGGTAATAAGTTTTGCATCAAAGTGTTTAATAAAAAATATCAAAGTGTTTAATAAAATAAGATTGTATTTTAGAAGTCTGTGTAAAGAATTCTTTCATTATTCATCAGTTTTGTATGTTTCTTAAGAGTGGCATTGGTGTTGTTTAATTATTTAAAACTTCCATCACTAATTAATGACTGAACGAACATTGTTGAAAATTGAGTTATGGATATATTTGATTTTGATCTCTGTCAGCTATAACATGCTTAAAAAATTACTTTAGATGTTAGAGCTTCTACGTCAGCTTCCCATTGACATAGGGGGCGGGGTGGCTCAGACGGTAGAGCGCCAGGCTCGTAATCTGTAGTTCCCAGGTTCCAGTCCCAGCTGGGTGAGCATTGAGATTTATATCCGCAAAATTCCCCGCCCTGTCCACGGTCAGTAGGAGACACCGATGGGCTTGGAAAGGCCACCGTCTGTCGGATGGGACGTTAAGCCGTGGCCCAGTGTGCGTGAGAGCCATAACCTGTGCACGTTAAAGAACACGCTGGATGGCCTTGACGGGAGACTACCATCTGTCTCCCAACAGCTGTTCCAGTGGGTCCCCTCCCCCAACCTTCTCTGAACCTTCGGGGTCCATGTGACCTGGCTATTTAGCCCATGGTGTGCAAAAAAGTGCAGCTCAGAGGTAAAACATCCCAACCCTTGTCAGTTATAGAGATACAAACTGACATCCTCATTTTTCAATACATTTGGCATATTTCAGTACCCCTGGGTAATGATAAAAGGGTTGGATCGGATTGTTTTACGTCTGAGCCAGGGACGCATCTAGGTTGGGTTGTTTTACCTCTAAGCGGCACTTTTTTGCACACCATGGGCTAAATGGCCAGGTCACATGGACCCCGAAGGCTCAGAGAAGGTTGGGGGAGGGGACCCACTGGAACAGCTGTTGGGAGACAGATGGTAGTCTCCCGTCAAGGCCATCCAGCGTGTTCTTTAACGTGCACAGGGTATGGCTCTCCCGCACACGGGGCCACGGCTTAACGTCCCATCCGACGGACGACGGTCTTTCCAAGCCCATCGGTGTCCCCTGCTGACCGTGGGCGGGGCGGGGAATTTTGCGGAGATAAATCTCAACGCTCACCCAGCTGGGACTCGAACCTGTGTACTACAGATTACGAGCGTGGCGCGCTACCGACTGAGCCACCCCCGCCCCGACGCATCTAGGAGAAGAGAGGGTTAAACAAGGCTATGTCCCCCACTTCCGCTCCGTTTGGGAATGCTAGCAGAGAATTAACAGGAGCAAAACAATGTGAAACTTATGCAGTGGCGACTCATGAGTTTCTAAACAGATGGGGCCAACATAATAATGTATACAGAGAAATCAACTACGCAGGGGTGGTGACAGCTCAGATCCACACATCCTGTGACAGAAGGTCGATAGACCAAGTTAGGTCGCAATCGTAGTTAGTGCTATGTCTGGAAAAATACTTAGAAATTTATTTCTAATTTTATTACTGGTACGGTATTATTTAAAATAATGATTATTTATCAATATATTCAGAATTAAAATTGTTTATATTATTAGAAATTTTCATAATGCTAATACATAAGAATAATTTTCCATCTTAATATTACCTACACTTATCTCCCGATTTACACGGTACTTGTTTTACACGATTTCGGTTTTACACGGTTGATAAAATAACGGATTTCAAAAAACTGGTAAAAATGTATATTCGGCTGCATGTATATTTCAAGTCATTTTTTAATCTCATTCCTTTGGTAACACTGGCAACAACGGGAACGGGGACTCACCTATATTTTACAACACGGGGAATCCCCGTAGTATTTCACAACAGTAAAGATATCTGGTTCATGTGAAATAGTTCAGTATCATTTTAGCAACAAAGCTTTACATCATGGGGCATTTTTTTTATTTTATTATTTAAATATCTACTGGTAAGTTTCCAACATTTATAGTTTTTCTGGCATTTTTATAATTTACGTAAATTTTTTAAGGTTTTATAATGCCAAAAGATTTTTAAAAAAATCAAATGAAAAGAAAAGTTATTTCTTTAGAAACAAATATTAAAATATTAGATCGTCTACCTAATAGAGAAAGAGTAACAGATGTTGCTAAATTTTACTCCATAAATGAAGCCACAATAAGGACAATAAGAAAAAATGAAGACTCCATTAGAAAAAGTGTAGCATAGGGATCTTGCTCGAGAATGAGCACAACTTCATATGTAAGAGATGTTACAATGGAAAATATGGAAAAGGCATTAGTGATATGGCTAGAAGAGCAAACTCAAAAGCGGGTTCCAATTGATACCAGTGCCATTACAAATAAGGCTTTAAATATTTATGGAACACTTAAGAATCATTTACCGTCGACTTCGCCAGATGAAAAGAAGGTATCTTTTTCCGCAAGCCATGGTTGGTTCGAGAGATTTAAACAAAGACATTCTTTACATAATCTAAGATTGAAAGGTGAAAGAGCATTTGCTGATTCGGATGCAGTACAACACCAGCAAAATTTGTTGAAATCATTGCCGCCAACTCCTACACTCCTGACCAGGTCTTCAATGCTGACGAGTCCGGATTATTCTGGAAAAAAATGCCAGAAAGAACCTATTTGGCTAAAGCTCACAAATCAGCTAGTGGTCATAAGGCAGCGAAAAGTCGTATAACAGTTCTTTTCTGTAGCAACGCTTCAGGCGATCATATAATGAAACCATTGGTTATTAACAAATCGAAAACACCACGCTCATTTAAAGGAATAAACATCAAAAACCTTCCCGTTTATTGGATGGCTAATAAGAAAGCATGGGTCACTGCCATGGTTTTCAATGAATGGTTTCATAACTTTTTTGTCCCAGAAGTCAAAAGTTATTTAAGTAAAATGGGATTGCCTTTTAAGGCCCTTTTATTAATTGATAATGCACCAGGTCATCCTCAAGATTTACAACACGAAAATGTACAAATTGTTTTTTTACCAAAGAATACAACTTCCTTATTACAGCCGTTAGATCAAGGGATAATTTCCAATTTCAAGGCACTGTATATCAAGCAAACCTTCAGGTATATTTTAGAACAAATGGAGAATGATGGATCTCTTACTCTTATGGATGCTTGGAAGAAATTTACAATCTTAGATTGTGTTAAGCATGTTGGACTGTCATATACCCAGATTAAACAATCAACGCTCAATGCCTGCTGGAAAGCAATATGGCCAGATGCTGTTGAAGGTGAGAATTATAGATTACCGTTAGAGCGTGAATATTCTCAGATCACTGAGTTGGCGCATACTATAGGAGGAGAAGGTTTTGAGGATTTAGCTGAGGCAGATATTGAAGAAATAATGGCTGATGAAGAACTAGATGAGGATGATTTAGTTAACATGATTCATGAAACAAATAAACGTGATGAAGACAATGATCCTGATGAAGAGCAATCTGAACCAGTTGCGTTCACAGCAAGAGTCATCAGCGTACGACTTGAATTGGGGAGAAAATTGGGTAATCATTTTTTACAAAATGACCCGAATGTTGAACGAGCTCTCCGATTCCAGCGGGATATTACTAAGTGCTTAAATCAATATGAGGAGGTCTATAAAGGTTTAACAAAAAAACCTACACCATTGTTAATTACGGATTTCATTACAAAGTCTCGTCGATCTGAGATTGTATAATTCATCAACCATTGAACCAGAATCGCATCAAGAACTATCGAGTGATGAAAGTGACATCATACCAATCAGGAAGAAAAGACTGATAGTCCATGAAAGTGATGACAGTAATTAAACTTATAATTAATTTTTTTGAGAATTCTCTATTTTTTGTTCCTAATGTAAAATGAATTAAACATGTACTTATATTCCCTACATATATTTGTTAATTTAAGAATGAAGTGTAATTTTATGTTTTTCAAGATGTCTTGCTTTTGTTTTACGTAAATAAATGACTGAATTATGCACATTTTAGTGTTTTTTTTCGTTTTACACGGTTTTACATAGCAAAATCCAAGATTTCGATTTACACGGTTTTGTGCGGAACCTATCTTCAGTGTAAATCGAGGGATAAGTGTATTTAGGTTTCTAAATACACTTAGGAAAGCGCAGAAACTCTTTCTTGAACTTCAGGAAATTCTGTAGTGGATATTAATTAAACGAACCAAATATAGGTTATATAAAATTTTCAAATATTGTTGGTGGTAGGTTCATGAAATAAGTAAATATTATGCAAATGTGCCAAACTAATAAAATCTGTTTCATTAAATAGGAAAATATATATATTTCCGTTTATTCGAGGAAAGAATTTCTATTTGTCAAAAAGGCGATTAAGATGTAATGATAAAGCTAAAATTGCCATTAAAATTTCCGATTCATTTTTGCCTATGTTTGTTGTATGGGGAATTTAGGTGCTCATTCTGACGAATGTTGCAATAAAAAATTTCTTGTTGGATTGAAAAACTAACTGTCTAGTGTCTGCTGAATAGATTACTTTTTCTTCTGAATAAATTAGCGATTGGTTATTTAGTTTCAACATACCTTGATTTGCGTAAATCATAAAATTCTGAAATTCGAAGTTTTCTCAATATATTTCTCTTTTCCAACACTCTGTCCAAGGTGACCTTGATACAACAGGCTGAAGTCGTTGAGCAAGAGAAAAGAACTAAAGTTGGGTTCGGTGGTTTTACCTCTGAGCGGCACTTTTTTCCACACCATGGGCTAAATGGCCAGGTCACATGGACCCCGAAGGCTCAGAGAAGGATGGGGGAGGAGACCCACTGGAACAGCTGTTGGGAGACAGATGGTAGCCTCCCGTCAGGGCCGTCCAGTGTGTTCTTTAACGTTGGGTTGTTTTACCTCTGAGCGGCACTTTTTTTGCACACCATGGGCTAAATGGCAAGGTCACATGGACCCCGAAGGCTCAGAGAAGGTTGGGGGAGGGGACCCACTGGAACAGCTGTTGGGAGACAGATGGTAGCCTCCCGTCAAGGCCATCCAGCGTGTTCTTTAACGTGCACAGGATATGGCTCTCCCACACACGGGGCCACGGCTTAGCGTCCCATTCGACGGACAGCGGCCTTTCCAAGCCCATCGGTGTCCCCTACTGACCGTGGGTAGGGCGGGGAATTTTGCGGAGATAAATCTCAACGCTGACCCACCTGGGACTCGAACCTGGGAACTACAGATTACGAGCTACAGATTACGAGCCTGGCGCGCTACCGACTGAGCCACCCCACCCTCCTTTTACGAGGATAAAGGCTCACGTGATGTGTTAGATATGAAGAGCTCAGAAAAAGTTTTGTTTTTATATAGTTGTCGAATGACACGAGATATTAGTTTCTCTTTGTCGTCTGTTTGTCTGTCCGTCTGTAGACATTAAACTTTTTTGTTTACAGAGATATATTAAACATTTTTTCCTGTTGCATAGGAATTGATGAAATATTACTAGATGCACTTTCTGAATCACTCTAAAGCTAAAACTATGCCCTCTAGCGGTGAAAAAATTTTCAAATTCCCAAATTTTAAACGATTATTACAATCGATATATTTATCATAGAAATTTAAAATTTTGGTAGTGGAATGTGAAGGTCACGATGTTTCCATTGCGAACAGTGGGTTGACCCATTAGGCCTAGAGGGGGTTGGAAATACATACGAATTCTACTTTCACAAATATTTGGTTTTTTTACAGATAAATGGAGAATTCTTTCTGGGTTACAGAGGAATTGATAAAATAATATGATTCACTTTTTAAATCTTGCAAAAACTAAAAATGCGCCCTGTAACTGTGCAAAAATTTGCAAAGAGGGGAGACCTAAGATGCGGTGGGCAGACAATGTCAAACAGGACTTTTTAGAATTGGTGTGCAGTGTACAGATGCAGCAGATGTAGCTCAGGAGAGATACTATACTTGAGGAACTAAAGTGCACTTTCTGGTTGGACCTCCGTAGCCAATGGCTGCTTGAGGATGATGATGATGATGATGATGAAACATTGCTCTCAGAGTAAAAACATTTGTTAATTCATTAGTTTAGACACAATAATCATATGGACTCTGGCAGGCTAACAAACATTTTCTTACAGATTTTAAAATCAATAATGAGTGACAATTGCTGGAACGGTGACTTAGGAAATGAATCATTTGGGGCCTTACATATTCGATTGCCACAACTGTGGCATCCTCGACTTTTTCCGAACAGACACATTCGTCTAACTACAGCCAAATAGACGCTTCCAGAAATCGTCTCTCCCAGTTCCAGGTATCTTAGACACAAAGGGTATCATGACATTTTGCTATTGGTCGGAAGCAAAAGATCCAAAAAGCCAATACATTGATGGGTCTTAAAATTTTTGACTTTCTGCTTCGTATCATCTGGGTTCCTTTCGTTTACTAAAAATGGTGTGAGGCTGTCGTCTCGATTACCTCTCCACGGATCCATCAGCAGAAGGTTGGGTTGTTTTTCCTCTGAGCGGCACTTTTTTTGCACACCATGGGCTAAATGGTCAGGTCGTAAGGACCCCGAAGGCTCAGAGAAGGTTGGGGGAGGGAACCCACTGGAACAGCTGTTGGGAGACAGATGGTAGTCTCCCGTCAAGGATATCCAGTGTGTTCTTTAACGTTGGGTTGTTTTACCTCTGAGAGGCACTTTTTTGCACACCATGGGCTAAATGGCCAATTTACAAGGACCGAAGTCTCAGAGAAGGTTGGGGGAGGGGACCCACTGGAACAGCTGTTGGGAGACAGATGGTAGCCTCTCGTCAAGGCCATCCAGCGTGTTCTTTAACGTGCACAGGGTATGGCTCTCCCCACACGGGCCACGGCTCAACGTCCCATTCGACGGACGGCGGCTTTTCAAGCCCATCGGTGTCCCCTCCTGACCGTGGGCAGGGCGGGGAATTTTGCGGAGATAAATCTCAACGGTGACCCAGCTGGGACTCGAACCTGGGAACTACAGATTACGAGCCTGGTGCGCTACCGACTGACCCACCCCCGCCCCTTCAGCAGAAGGAGCGTCGCTGCATATCCCTTGCAGGAGAAGAGCAACTTTTCACAGTACCTAGGGAGAGTCATTACCACTTGACAGGAAGTTACTTTGTATTAGCAACAGGTGGGATTCTAGACACGTTTTCGGAGGCCATAAATGTAACCGATAGCCAAAAGCACTGGTCACCTAGAATTTTCAGAAAATGGTTCTCAAATCTCGGCTCTCGCAATGCTGAACAGAGTTGAGATTTTGATATGGTTCTACGTGGGTGTGAAAACTCTACACAGAGCATTTGAGGTCGACGGCATTCAGAATATTCCTTTGAATGGATTGTGCTAAACCAGAGAAGGTATAATAGGCATCATATGTGTATATCTCACAGGGATTAAGAGTATTTAAGTTTCCTAAGTTATATGGTTTTAAGTTTTAATTATTAGAGAAGTTAGGTTGTTTAATTGCTATGCTTTTACATCTGAATCTTTATTTCTTCACTGTAAGTGAATAAATATCCAAGTCATATTGACCCAATTGGTAACAAGAGTTACTAAAAACACTTCGTAGGATAACCTTTCTAGGAGAAGCCGCCTTTTTAATTACCTGTATATTTATACATTTATCTTCATGATATACTTAATCCCAAGGAAAAGCTGAGTAAGTGATTCTGTTTTATCCTGTTGTATAGATTTGGTTGTTTTATCTCTGAGCGAGTTTGACATGCCTGATCTAAGCTGTTATCAGTTGGGTTGGGTTGTTTTACCTCTGAGCGGCACTTTTTTGCACACCATGCGCTAAATGGCCAGGTCACATGGACCCCGAAGGCTCAGAGAAGGTTGGGGGAGGGGACCCACTGGAACAGCTGTTGGGAGACAGATGGTAGCCTCCCGTCAAGGCCATCCAGCGTGTTCTTTAACGTTGTGTTGTTTTACCTCTGAGCGGCACTTTTTTGCACACCATGGGCTTAATGGCCAGGTCACATGGACCCCGAAGGCTCAGAGAAGGTTGGGGGAGGGGACCCACTGGAACAGCTGTTGGGAGACAGATGGTAGCCTCCCGTCATGGCCATCCAGCGTGTTCTTTAACGTGCACAGGTTATGGCTCTCCAGCACACGGGGCCATGGCTTAACGTCCCATCCCACGGACGGCGGCCTTTCCAAGCCCATCGGTGTCCCCTACTGACCGTGGGCAGGGCGGGGAATTTTGCGGAGATAAATCTCAACTCTGACCCAGCTGGGACTCGAACCTGGGAACTACAGATTACGAGTCTGGCGCGCTACCGACTGAGCCACTCCCGCCCCAGGAAAAGCTGAGTAAGTGATTCTGTTTTATCCTGTTGCGTGGAGAAGGGGAGGGGGGGTTGTAATATAATGCTAAAATGATAAACATATCTCTCCATTTAGAAATTTTTTTTATATGTTCAGAAGAGAGAGTGTTTTTTTCTGATGATAGAAAACACTAGTGCTACGGTAATTATAATGTAGAAAGGGAAAGAAAGTGAAAGGTTCCTGCAAAGCGTTATGATGGATAGCCTAAGGGCGTGGATTTAAAATTCCGATTAACCCTTTCACGACTAAAGGGAAATATTTTTCCCATTTTAAAATTGGTGATTGTCGTATTTAATTTATAACCTTATCTGTATTTTTTATACAGAATGTCAAAATAGAACGTATGCCGAACGCAATTACGTAAACGGGAACGTTTAGAAAACAAAAACAGAACTGTCAGGACGCATAATATATGTACTATGTGCAATGCCCATCTTTGCCTCACAACCAAAAGAAATTGCTTCGCAGAATATCATAATTAGCACATCATTTTGTATAGTAATTTTATTTCATAATTTTGTATTATTTTAGTTAACATTTTGTTCTAATAAACCAATGTATAAAAGACATTGCATAATAAGCCTAACTGTAATTTGTGTTACCTTTGTAGTCCGTTGGGAAAAATATTTCCCATAAAATTCCAAAAATACTACACATTGTTATGTATTTTTCTTATGATTTTAATTTATTTTACGTCTAAACAAACTGGAATAAACAGTTACATACTTAATATTTACTCTTAGAAACCTTATGGTCCTGAAAGGGTTAATTAGTCTTGCTAAATTTCTTATGAATGACATCTCTAGTTATTAAAATGATTATATGTTATTAATTTTTAGCGACCTTACACCGTAGGTCACTGAACCAGAAGGTGAATAGCAATCGAATTTTGAGTGCAGATTGAACGAAAATTTACACTACATATTAAATATGTTAAGATATGCAGTGGTAGTAGTTTGCACTCATTCATTAATTATTTTCTATGAATAAAATATTTAATAAAAAGGTTTTATTCATTTGTTTCAATAATTAACTAAAAAATTTAAACTCTTTTAAAATTAAGCAAAATGTTAGGAAAATTGCTCACTATTTCCCTGTCTGCTTTCAAAATTAAATAACATTATTTTTGCTAAACTATCACTAAATTTTTTTATTCAGGTTAAATAAAGGAAGTGACAAAATTAGATCAATTTTGAACAATCGATATCCATGGATGCACGTGATATTTGAAATTTGCATCTTCCTTAACATATAAAACACATTAGTTCAAAATTTTGGTACGACAGAATGATTGTTTCTGAAAGTGTAAATTTCAAATATTTCGTGTATCAACATACTGATTATTCAACAATATTCTAATACTGTCCGTTTCTTTTATTCAACTGATGTACAGGGTGTACCAAAAATAAATGAGCGAGACCATTTGGCAATTCGTTTCAGCTAACTAATATATCATTTTGGAAAAGAACACACCGCAACACAAGAAGTCTTTCTAAGAACAGTAGTGTCGCATACCGAAAGATTTGGGTTGTTTTACCTCTGAGCGGCACTTTTTTGCACACAATGGGCTAAATGGCCAGGTCACATGGACCCCGAAGGCTCAGAGAAGGTTGGGGAAGGGGATCCACTGCAACAGCTGTTGGGAGACAGATGGCAGCCTCCCGTCAAGGCCATCCAGCGTGTTCTTTAAAGTGCACAGGGTATGGCCCTCCCGCACACGGGGGCCACGGCTTAACGTGAGATCCGACGGACGGCGGTCTTTCCAAGCCCATTGGTGTCCCTTACTGACCGTGGGCAGGGTGGGGAATTTTGCGGAGATAAATCTCAACGCTGACCCAGCTGGGACTCGAACCTGGGAACTACAGATTACGAGCCTCGCGCGCTACCGACTGAGCCACCCTCGCCCCGCATACCGACAGAGGGGAGGATGCTACACTACTGTTATGCTATTGTTATGCTTTAAAGTTTTGAAATATTGCGATATCTCACTATAATTTTGATTTCACCGTGAATGGTAGAAAAATTTCAAAGTTGCTAAATTACCAACGAATCAATATTCGTTGGTAATTTAATTACATCACCAACGAATCAATATTCGTTGGCGATGTCGATACTTTTTGTTGCTAAATGGTGAGGTCGTAAAGTTTTCGTTGACTACATTCGTTTTCGCCTCTACGCACTTTTCTTTTAAAGGGCAAAATTCCCCGCCTTGCCCACGGTCAGTAGGGGACACCGATGGGCTTGGAAAAGCCGCCGTCCGTCGGATGGGACGTTAAGCAGTGGTCCCGTGTGCGGGAGAGCCATACCCTGTGCACGTTAAAGAACACGCTGGATGGCCTTGACGGGAGGCGACCATCTCAACCTTCCTTGAGCCTTCGGGGTCCATGTGACCTGGCCATTTAGCCCATGGTGTGCAAAAAACTGCCGCTCAGAAATAAAACAACCCAACTACTCAACTATTTTGAAGGGATATGCCTTCCATTTTTACACGGATTAAAGGTATAAAATGAAATGGAACACGAAAAATACCTATGGTTTTAATTGGTAAAAAAAACTGTCACTACATGGTGAAAACAGTTATGTATGCCTCAGCAAATTAAATGTAATTTATCCTCGCACACGCCGTTACAGGTGACATAGTCAGATGCGAGCAGAATATCATATTTTAGATTTAAAGCGATTCATTTTAATAAATTAAAGGTCACTCTGGAGAAAACAATTGTAAATTATTCGAAATGTATAAAGAGCACTGTAAATTAGCTTCAGCCAGCTTCCTCGTAAGTTTCTCAAAGCTTCACACTGGGAATTTGGTTATTCCGATGTTCGGATCAGTAGAGTTGTTCGGTTGTTTTACCTCTGAGCGGCACTTTTTGCACACCATGAGCTAAATGGCCAGGTCACATGGACCTCGAAGGCTCAGAGAAGGTTGGGGGACGGGACCCACTGGAACAGCTGTTGGGAGACAGATGGTAGCCCCCCGTCAAGGCCATCCAGCGTGTTCTTTAACGTGCACAGGGTATGGCTCTCTCGCACACGGAGCCACGGTTTAACGTCCCATCCGACGGACGGCGGCCTTTCCAAGCCCATCGGTGTCCCCTACTGACCGTGGGCAGGGAGGGGAATTTTGCGGAGATAAATCTCAACGCTGACCTAGCTGGGACTCGAAAATGGGAACTACAGATTACGAGCCTCGCGCGCTACCGACTGAGCCAACTCCGCCCCTAGCGTGGGCAGGGCGGGGAATTTTCGGAGATTAATCTGAACGCTGACCCAGCTGGGACTCGAACCTGGGAACGCTCAGTAGATGTCAGCGAGGGAGTTGCGGTCAGTTGCCGTAACGGATGAAGGGCACGCTGATCGAGGTCAAGGTCACTGTCAACTGCCAACTAAATCAAAGAAGGTTTAAGCAGAAGAAGTCGAGCTCCGCACAAGCGTAAGTGGCGCCGCTCTGCGGAATTTTGCCGAAGCCGATCGTGGGAAATTGAGGTGCAGCAACAGAAACAACGGTAAGGCGCAATCTGTACATGCGCAGTGCAATCGTTTTAGCATGCTGCAACTATGGTCGGTCTTACTCTTCAAATATTTAATGAATATTTAATGTGATTTCATTAGTGTTTCAACCTGTTTTACGATCATGACTCTTTGCCTACAGTTGTAGCTTAGGGAAATGTGATTCAATGAGTATTTTATCTCGTTCAGGAGTGCATTTTGCGATAACGAAAAAGCCGTTGTATGTTGTATTTTGAGTAGTTTTGCAGAAGTTTTAAAAATATAGGTAAATTAATACATTTAATCATCTTAGGAATATATAAGTCTATGTTGCGGGTTTGTGTTCCATGGAGCTTATCGATGTACATAGGCTTCTGCACTTTGCCCTTACAGTGTAATTCTCTTTTTATGGTTGATACAGGAGGTGCCTGTTGCCATCTGTTGGACGTTTATAGAAGTATGAAACTCGATGTGATATTTATTGAAAATGTGAAAAATTGTGTAAAATATAATTATATTGAACATGTTATTTTACATTAAGAAATAAATCTCAGTTTATTATAATATATTAAATATTGTAGAGTGTCCGAAATATTAAAATTTTTTTGTTGAGCAGAGCTACTACCTGTTTTGCAAAACAGAATTTTATTAATTGAAATAATTTTGATCGATCTTTGTTATTTTCTCTCTAAACGAAAAGAAAATTGTGATGGTGCCTCATGAAGGAGAAATTTTCGAAATGAATATTTTTCAGAGTTAGAGTGTATGTAAAATTAGTCACGTGTGTAGGCCATTAAAAACCTTGCTCGGCAGTGAAATAATAACGCAGGGAGGCAGTGAAAAAATAACGCAAGGAACTCGCTACTCTCCCTGGTAAGGTGGGTTGGGTTGTTTTACTTCTGAGCGGCACTTTTTTGCACACCATGGCTAAATGTCCAGGTCACATAGACCCCGAAGTCTCAGAGAAGGTTGGGGGAGGGGACCCACTGGAACAGCTGTTGGGAGACAGATGGTAGCCTCCCGTCAAGGCCATCCAGCGTGTTCTTTAACGTGGGTATGGCTCTCCCGCACAGGGGGCCACGGCTTAACGTCCCATCTGACGGACGGCGGCCTTTCCAAGCCCATCGGTGTCCCCTACTGACTCTGGGCAGGGCGGGGAATTTTGCTGAGATAAATCTCAACGCTGACCCTGCTGGGACTCGAACCTGGGAACTAGAGATTACGAGGCTGGCGCGCTACCGACTGAGCCACCCCCGCCCCTTCAGCAGAAGGAGCGTCGCTGCATATCCCTTGCAGGAGAAGGAGCAACTTTTCACAGTACCTAGGGAGAGTCATTACCACTTGAAAGGAAGTTACTTTGTAGTAGCAACAGGTGGGATTCTAGACATGTTTTCTGAGGCCATAAATGTAACCGACAGCCAAAAGCACTGGTCACCTAGAATTTTCAGAAAATTGTTCTCAAATCTCGGCTCTCGCAATGCTGAACAGAGTTGAGATTTTGATATGGTTCTACGTGGGTGTGAAAACTCTACACAGAACATTTGAGGTCGACGGTATTCAGAATATTCCTTTGGACGCATTGTGCTAAATCAGAAGGTATAATAGGCATCATATGTGTATATCTCACAAGGATTAAGAGTATTTAAGCTTCCTGAGTTATATGGCTTTAAATTTCAATTATCAGAGAAGTTAGGTTGTTTAATTGCTATGCTCTTACATCTGAATCTTTATTTCTTCACTGTAAGTGAATAAATATCGAAGTCATATTGACTCACTGGATAACAAGAGTTACTAAAAACACTTCGTTGGACAACCTTTTTAGGAGAAGCCGCCTTTTCAATTACCTGTATATTTATACACTTATCTTCATGTTATATTTAATTCCAAGGAAAAGCTGAGTAAGTGATTGTGTTTTATCCTGTTGTATAGATTTGGTTGTTTTATCTCTGAGCGGCACTTTTTTGCACACCATGGGCTAAATGGCCAGGTCACATGGACCCCGAAGGCTCAGAGAAGGTTGGGGAGGGGATCCATTGGAGTAGCTGTTGGGAGACAGATCGTAGCCTCCCGTCAAAGCCATCCACCGTGTTCTTTAACTTTGGGTTGTTTTACTTTTGAGCGGCACTTTTTTGCACACAATGGGCTAAATGGCCAGGTCAGAAGGACCCCTGAGAATCAGAGAAGGTTCGGGAGGGGATCCACTGGAACAGCTGTTGGGAGACAGATGGTAGCCTCCCATCAAGGCCATCCAGCGTGTTCTTTAACGTTGGGTTGTTTTACTTTTGAGCGGCACTTTTTTGCACACAATGGGCTAAATGGCCAGGTCACATGGACCCCGAAGGCTCAGAGAAGGTTGGGGAGGGGACCCATTGGAACAGCTGTTGGGAGACAGATGGTAGCCTCCCGTCAAGGCCATCCACCGTGTTCTTTAACTTTGGGTTGTTTTACCTCTGAGCGGCAATTTTTTGCACACAATGGGCTAAATGGCCAGGTCAGAACGACCCCTGAGAATCAGAGAAGGTTCGGGGAGGGGATCCACTGGAACAGCTGTTGGGAGACAGATGGTAGCCTCCCATCAAGGCCATCCAGCGTGATCTTTAACGTTGGGTTGTTTTACTTTTGAGCGGCACTTTTTTGCACACAATGGGCTAAATGGCCAGGTCACATGGACCTCGAAGGCTCAGAGAAGGTTGGGGAGGGGACCCATTGGAACAGCTGTTGGGAGACAGATGGTAGCCTCCCGTCAAGGCCATCCACCGTGTTCTTTAACTTTGGGTTGTTTTACCTCTGAGCGGCACTTTTTTGCACACAATGGGCTAAATGGCCAGGTCAGAAGGAACCCTGAGAATCAGAGAATGTTCGGGGAGGGGATCCACTGGAACAGCTATTGGGAGACAGATGGTAGCCTCCCATCAAGGCCATCCAGCGTGTTCTTTAACGTTGGGTTGTTTTACTTTTGAGCGGCACTTTTTTGCACACAATGGGCTAAATGGCCAGGTCACGTGGACCCCGAAGGCTCAGAGAAGATTGGGGGAGGGGACCCACTGGAACAGCTGTTGGGAGACAGATGGTAGCCTCCCGTCAAGGCCATTCATTCTATTCTTTAACGTTGGGTTGTTGCCTCCCGTCAAGGCCATCCAGCGTGTTCTTTAAAGTGCACAAGGTATGACTCTCTCGCACACGGGGCCACGGCTTAACGTCACATCCGTCGGACGACGGCCTTTTCAAGCCCATCGGTGTCCCCTACTGACCGTGGGTAGGGCGAGGAATCTTGCGGAGATAAATATCAACGCTGACCCAGCTGGGACTCGAACCTGGGAACTACAGATTACGAGCCTGGCGCAGTACCAACTGAGCCACCCCCGCCCCTGTTGCGCTGGGACTCGAACCTGGGAACTACAGATTACGAGCCTGGCGCAGTACCAACTGAGCCACCCCCGCCCCTGTTGCGTAGAGAAGGGGAGGGAAGGGTGGGTTGTAATATAATGCTAAATTGATAAACATATCTCTCCATTTAGAAATTGTTTTTATGTGTTCAGAACTGAGAGTGATTTTTTCTGATTATAGAAATTACTACTGCTACGGTAATTCTAATCTTGCGAAATTTATTATAAATGACATCTAGTTATTTAAATGATCATACGTTATTAATTTTTAGCGACCTTACACTGTAGGTCACTGAACGAGAAAGTCAAATTTGATTATATAGGGAACGTGGATTGAACGAAAATTTAAATTACATATTAAATATGTTAAGATTTGCAGTGGTCGTCGTTTCCCTCTTTCATTAATTATTTTCTGCAATTGAAATATTTAATAAAAAGGTTTTATTCATTTGTTTCAATAATTAACTAAAAAATTTAAACTCTTTTAAAATTAAGGTAAATGTTAGGAAAATTGCTCACTATTTCCCTGTCTGCTTTTAAAATTAAATAACATTATTTTTTCTAAACTATCACTTAATTATTTTATTCAGGTTAAATAAAGGAAGTGACAAAATTGGATCAATTTTGACCAATCAATATCCATGGATGCACGTGATATTTGAAATTTGCATATTCCGTAATATATAAAACACATTAGTTCAAAATTTTGGTACCACAGAACGATTGTTTCGGAAAGTGTAAATTTCAAATATTTCGTGTATCAACATATTGATTATTCAACAATATTCTAATACTGCCCCTTTCTTTTATTCAACTGATGTACAGGGTGTACCAAAAATAAATGAGCGAGACCATTTGGCCATTCGTTTCAGCTAACTAACATATCATTTTGGAAAAGAACACACCGCAACAAAAGAAGCGTTTCGAAGAACAGTGGGGCGGTGGTGGCTCAGTCGGTAGTGCGACAGGCTCGTAATCTGTAGTTCCCAGGTTCGGGTCGCAGATGGGTCAGCGTTATCACCATATCTCCGCAAAATTTCCCCGCCTTGGCCACGGCCAGTAGGGGACACCGATGGGCTTGGAAAGGCCGCTGTCCGTCGGATGGGACGTTAAGCCGTGGCCGTGTGCGGGAGAGACATACCCTGTGGACGTTAAAGAACACGCTGGATGGCGTTATCGGGAGGCTACCATCTGTCTCCCAACAGCTGTTCCAGTGGGTCCCCTCCCCCAACCTTCTCTGAGCCTTAGGGGTCCATGTGACCTGGCCATTTAGCCCATGGTGTGCAAAAAACTGCCGCTCAGAGGTAAAACAACCCAACAACCCAACTCTTGTAAAGGGATATGCCTTCGATTTTTACACGGATTAAAGGTATAAAATGAAATGGAACCGAAAAATACCTATGGTTTTAATCGGTAAAAAAAAATCTGTCACTACATGGTGAAAACAGTTATGTATGCCTGAGCAAATTAAATGTAATTTACCCTCGAACACGCCGTTGCATGGGACATAGTCAGATGCGAGTGCAATATCATATTTAGATTTAATGCGCTTCATTTTAATAAATTAAAGGTCACTCTGGAGAAAACAATTGTAAATTATTCGAAATGTATAAAGAGCAGTGGTCTGTAAATGGTAGCTAGGTAGTCACTGGAAGGAGAGCTATGCACCAATCCCCTGTGATGATGCATAGAACCGGCCAGGCCTAGCACCTAATGTCCGACCCCGCCTTCTCGTGGTGCGGACCGTTAGTAACTTTCAAAAGAGATACCCTCTTGTGGAAGTAAACGGAAGGGGAGGGCTGCCAGATTAGTGTGGACTACTGATCTGGAACAACTATGGCTACTTTTCTTTTTTTTTCTACCCTGCTGAGGAGTGGTCAACCACACAGGGTCCTGGTGCTGACCATATAAACCTACTGGACTGGACAGATATATGGCTCTGAGCTTGATTATGGATCCTGATTTTGCTGCACTGGTGGGCTTCTGTGGAGGGAAAATCTTCCGCTGTGTTTTCTGTTTGTTTGTGGGTTGACAGCCCCAAGTGAATAGATTCACAGGATATGTTTATCAGCTGGTGGATAATCCTGAGCAGAAGTTATCGCAGGCACCTGAACTCTTTGCTTCTATTGGCATCGTCAAATTCTACATTGGAGGAAGTCTTCCAGTGTAGATGGCTTCAGTCTTTAGTGGTGGGGGAACGGGTCCTTGCCCCATGTCTGCGATTAGGGGGCTGTTTGATATTGTCGGCATTCCCTCTCTCAATAAACATAGTTTCTTTAAACATCCCACTAACTATTTTCTCTCCATAGGTAGTTGGAATGTGAGAACTCTGCACAGAGCTTTTTCTCTTGATGTCCTCACACAAGAATTCCACCGTTATAATTTAGATATTCTCGGCTTGCAAGAGACCAGATGGACAGATAAAGGTCAGATTCTTAAAAATAATGTTAAATTTCTCTTTTCAGGGAGGGACGACAATAAGCATCACCAAGGCGTGGGTCTGCTTCTCAGCAGACACGCTAGCGATGCTCTTCTAGGATATGAGTGCATTAATGAAAGGTTTCTTACAGCAAAATTTCAGACAAGCGTAAAAGACTTGAATGTTATCTGCTGTTATGCTCCCACTGAGGATGCCGATGAGGATCAGAAGGATAGGTTTTATGAACAGCTTCAGGATATTTTGAATTCTGTCAAGAAAAGAGATATTACCCTTGTTCTTGGTGACTTCAATGCCAAAGTTGGTACTGACTCTGCCCTTTGGGGAGGAGTAATAGGCCCTTTTGGTATTGGTAGCTCCAATGGCAATGGGCAACGTCTCCTACAGGTAAGTAAACTCAATGGATTCAGAATAACTAACACTTATTACAAACACCGCGACATACATAAATACACATGGGTTTCACCTGATGGTCTGCATAAGAATATGATTGATTACATATTAATTAACAGCAAATGGGCTAGTTCTGTTAGGAATACCAGGGCATATAGGGGAGCTGAAATTGGATCTGATCATTACCTTGTTAAAAGTGTGTTGCAACTTAAACTTAAAAAGTGTTGTGCTAGGGTTAAAAATTTTACTTTTAATACGGAAGCTCTGAAAGATCCAGTAATAGACAAAGCTTACCATGATAGGTTACTTAGTCATTATGACAGTCATGGTTTGCTTACTACTGAAGTTGAGGAAGAATGGGATCATTTTAAACAGGCTTTTTTGGACACTAACAGTACTCTTTTAGGAAAAAAGGAGCAGAAGAGGCAAAATTATCTGAGTGATAAGGCACTTGAGCTTATTTCGAAAAGAAAGAACTGCAGGAATGCCCTTAATCAATACCCTACTAGTCCTAATAGAAAGCATTACAGAGACCTTAATAAACTTGTAAAGGATCAGTTAGCTGCTGATAAGAATCTTTGGCTTGATGGTTTGGCTGACAAAGCCGAGGAAGCAGTTAGACAGCACAACAGCAGAGAGCTGTACCAGATAGTTAATGTTTTGTGTGGTAGAAAACGGACAGGCATACAAGGATTGAAGGATAAACAAGGTAAGGTTATAGAAGGGGAGGATTCTGTCATGGCTAGGTGGGCTGAGCATTTCAGTGATGTTCTAAACAATGTAGTTAGTTCTACTCCCATTGTTTGCAATGATGATAGATGCATTGGTGGCTTTAATGTTGGCCCTATAACACAATCTGAAGTTATTTTGGCTGTTTCTAAACTTAAACTACATAAATCCCCAGGGGTAGATGAAATTACTACCGAAATGCTTAGAGCTGGGAATGTTTCGGTTACCACTTGGATGACTGAAATTCTGAATATCTTTTATGATAAAGGCATGGTTCCTAAGGATTTTACCAGAGCTATTGTTATCCCTATTTTCAAAAAAGGTGATCGCAGTTCTTGTGATAACTATAGGGGTATCAGCCTACTCTCTGTTCCAGGTAAAGTTCTTTGCAGGATTGTGCTTAATAGAATTAAGAATCTGGTTGACAGTCAATTGCGTGATGAACAATGTGGATTCAGAAGTGGTAGGGGATGTGTGGATCAGATATTTTCACTTAGGCAGATTCTTGAGAAATGTTTAGAGTTTCAGAAACCTTTGGTTGCTAGCTTTGTTGATTTCAAAAAGGCTTTCGACTCTGTTGATCGTCATAATTTGTGGTTGATTGTGAGATCATATGGTATACCAGACAAGTTAGTTAACATGAAAGCTCTCTATAATAACACTGAGTCGTGTGTGAGAGTTGGTAAGGCTTGTAGCAATTGGTTTAGCATTACTTCTGGTGTTCGACAAGGGTGCATTTTGTCTCCTTTTCTCTTTAGCTTGGTTATTGATTATGTTATGCGAAATTCACTTCAAGGGAAAGATTTTGGCCTTAAATGGGCTGGAGATACGAAAATTTCTGATTTAGATTATGCTGATGATTTAGCCCTTTTGGCAAATGATGTTGATGAGATGAACTCTTTCATTCGAGCTGTTGATGAGACTGGTAGTAGAGTAGGTTTGGTTATAAACAGAGAGAAAACTAAAGTGATGAAAATTGGTCAGACAGGCTGTGATTTAGTTAATCTGATGGTTGCAGTGTTGAGCAGGTGTCACAGTTTAATTATCTTGGGAGCTATGTAACAGATAATGGTGATGTGCGGCATGAGATTAACAGACGAATAGGGATTGCTGCAGGGACTTTTAAGAACCTATGGAAATTGTGAAGAAATAGGCGTATACACCTAAAGACTAAAATTAGACTGTATAATAGTTTGGTTCTTTCTAGGGTTAGTTATGGTAGTGAAACTTGGACACTTTGTAAACAAGATAACAGGAAACTAGATGCTTTTGATTCCAGATGCTTACGCAGTATCTTGGGCATTAGGTGGTTCAACTTTGTAACTAATGATGAGGTTAGGCAAAGGAGTTTGCAACCTCCTTTAAGCAGCATATTGTGCAGAGAGAGACTCCGTTGGTTTGGCCATGTTGCCCGTATGAGTAATTATAGATTGGCGAACAGGGTAATGAACAGTGTGCCTAAAGGCCTCAGAAAGAAGGGGAGACCTAGGATGCGGTGGGCAGACGATGTCAAACAGGACCTTCTTAGAATTGGTGTGCAGTGGCCAGATGCAATAGATGTAGCTCAGGATAGACTTGCTTCGAGAACTAAATTGCACGGTCTGGTTGGACCTCCGTAGCCCATGGCTGCTTGAGGATGACGATGATGATGATGATGATGATGATAAAGAGCACTATAAATTAGCTTCAGCCAGCTTCCTCGCAAGTTTCTCAAAGCTTCACTCTGGGAATTTGGTTATTCCGATGTTCGGCTCAGTAGAGTTGTTGGGTTGTTTTACCTCTGAGCGGCACTTTTTGCACACCATGAGCTAAATGGCCAGGTCACATGGACCCCGAAGGCTCAGAGAAGGTTGGGAGAGGGAACCCACTGGAACATCTGTTGGGAGACAGATGGTAGCCTCCCATCAAGGCCATCCAGCGTGTTCTTTAACGTTGTGTTGTTTTACCTTTGAGCAGCACTTTTTTGCACACAATGGGCTAAATGGCCAGGTCACATGGACCCCGAAGGCTCAGAGAAGATTGGGGGAGGGGACCCACTGGAACAGCTGTTGGGAGACAGATGGTAGCCTCCCGTCAAGGCCATTCATTCTATTCTTTAACGTTGGGTTGTTTTGCCTCCCGTCAAGGCCATCCAGCATGTTCTTTAACGTGCACTGGGTATTACTCTCCCGCACACTGGCCCGCGGCTTAACGTCGCATCCGACGGACGGCGACCTTTCCAAGCCTATCGGGTCCCCTACTGACCGTGGGCAGGGCGGAGAATTTTCGGAGATAAATCTAAACGCTGACCCAGTTGGGACTCGAACCTGGGAACTACAGATTACGAGCCTCGCGCACTACCGACTGAGCCACCCCCGCCCCTACAGTGGGCAGGGCCGGGAATTTTCGGAGATAAATCTAAACGCTGGGACTCGAACCTGGGAACGCTTAGTAGATGTCAGCGAGGGAGTTGCGGTCAGTTGCCGTAACGGATGAAGGGCACGGTGATCGCGGTCAAGGTCATTGTCAACTGCCAACAAAATCAAAGAAGGTTTAAACAGAAGAAGTCGAGCTCCGCACAAGCGTAAGTGGCGCCGCTCTGCGGAATTTTGCCGATGCCGAACGTGCCAAATTGGTGTGCAGCAACAGAAACAACGGTAAGGCGCGATCTGCGCATGCGCAGTGCATTCGTTTTAGCATGCTGCAACTATGGTTGATATTACTCTTCAAATATTTAATGAATATTTAATGTGATTTAATTAGTGTTTCAACCTGTTTAACGATCATGGCTATTTGCCTAGGTTGGGTTGTTTTACCTCTGAGCGGCACTTTTTTGCACACCGTGGGCTAAATGGCCAGGTCACATGGACCCAGAAGGCTCAGAGAAGGTTGGGGTAGGGGACCCACTGGAACAGCTGTTGGGAGACAGATGGTAGCCTCCCGTCAAGGCCAACCAGCGTGTTCTTTAACGTGCACAGGTATGGCTCTCTCGCACACGGGGCCACGGTTTAACGTCCCATCCGACGGACGGCGGCCTTTCCAAGCCCATCGTGTCTCCTACTGACCTTGGGCAGGGCAGGGAATTTTTGCGGAGATAAATCTCAACGCTGACTCAGCTGGGACTCGAACTTGGGAACTACAGATTACGAGCCTCGCGCGCTACCGACTGAGCCAACCCCGCCCCTACCGTGGGCAGGGCGGGGAATTTTCGAGATTAATCTGAACGCTGACCCAGCTGGGACTCGAACCTGGGAACGCTCAGTAGATGTCAGAGAGGGAGTTGCGGTCAGTTGCCGTAACGGATGAAAGGCACGCTGATCGAGATCAAGGTCACTGTCAACTGCCAACTAAATCAAAGAAGGTTTAAACAGAAGAAGTCGAGCCCCGCACAAGCGTAAGTGGCGCCGCTCTGCGGAATTTTGTCGAAGCCGATCGTGGCAAATTGGTGTGCAGCAACAGAAACAACGGTAAAGCGCAATCTGAACATGCGCAGTGCAATCGTTTTAGCATGCTTCAACTATGGTCGGTCTTACTCTTCAAATATTTAATGAATATTTAATGTGATTTCATTAGTGTTTCAACCTGTTTTACGATCATGACTATTTGCCTACAGTTGTAGCTTAGGGTAAAGTTATTCAATGAGTATTTTATCTCGTTCAGGAGTTCATTTTACGATAACTGAAAAAGCCGTTGTATGTTGTATTTTGAGTAATTTTGCAGAAGTTTTAAAAATATATGTAAATTAATAATTTAATCATCTTACGAATATATAAGTCAATATATGTTGGGGGTTTGTGTTCCATGGAGCTTATCGATGTAAATAGGCTTCTGCACTTTGCCCTTACAGTGTAATTCTCTTTTTATGGTTGATACAGAAGGTGCCTGCTGCCATCTGTTGGACGATTATAGAAGTATGAAACTCGATGTGATATTTATTGAAAATGTGAAAAATTGTGTAAAATATAATTATATTGAACATGTTATTTTACATTAAGAAATAAATCTCAGTTTATTATAATATATTAAATATTGTAGAGTGTCCGAAATATTAAAATTTTTTTGTTCAGCAGAGCTACTACCTGTTTTGCAAAACAGAATTTTATTAATTGAAATAATTTTGATCGATCTTTGTTATTTTCTCTCTAAACGAAAAGAAAATTGTGATGGTGCCTCATGAAGGAGAAGTTTTCTAAATGGATATTTTTCAGAGTTAGAGTGTATGTAAAATTAGTCACGTGGTGTAAGCCATTAAAAACCTTGCTCGGCAGTGAAATAATAACGCAGGGAGGCAGTGAAAAATAACGCAAGGAACTCGCTACTCTCCCTGGTAAGGTAGGTTGGGTTGTTTTACCTCTGAGCGGCACTTTTTTGCACACCATAGGCTAAATGGCCAGGTCACATGGACCCCGAAGGCTCAGAGAAGGTTGGGGGAGGGGACTCACTGGAACAGCTGTTGGGAGACAGATGGTAGCCTCCCGTCAACGGATTACGAGTCTGGCGCGCTACACGAATGAGCCCCCCCCCGCCCCCGCCTCCTGGTTAGGAGGCCTCACTGCAATACACGAATTTGCATGTTTAGAGGGCGCTGCAATCGAAAAGTTTACATTACGCCTATGGATGCTAGCTCTCTTCTCCCTTAGATACAGGGGGCGGGGGTGGCTCAGTCGGTAGCGCGCCAGGCTCGTAATCTGTAGTTCCCAGGTTCGAGTCCCAGCTGGGTCAGCATTGAGATTTATCTCCGCAAAATTCCCCGCCCTGCCCACTGTCAGTAGGGGACACCGATGGGCTTGGAAAGGCCGCCGTCCGTCGGATGGGACGTTAAGCCGTGGCCCCGTGTGCGGGAGAGCCATACCCTGTACACGTTAAAGAACACGCTGGATGGCCTTGACGGGAGGCTACCATCTGCCTCCTAACAGCTGTTCCAGTTGGTCCCCTCCCCCAACCTTCTCTGAGCCTTCGGGGTCCATGTGACCTGGCCATTTAGCCCATGGTGTGCAAAAAAGTGCCGCTCAGAGGTAAAACAACCCAACACTTAGATACTCCTTAAAAAAATGACGCTTCACGGTGACAATGGCGTCGCTTTGTGACAAAGAGACAGATCGTCTTTCTTTTAAGAAGTTTAAATATAGAGCAACGAGGCACGTTTATAATATTAAAGTCTTATTAGGCGACTCCTTGAAGCTTCATGAATCTTCACTCCAAAATTTCGATAGCCACAATAAGCACTTTAAAAATAAGGGATTTAAGAAAGCAAAAATTCTACGTGCAGCACACTTGCGCGGAACCTCTAAATGCTCAAACATCATAATGCTAATTATCACAAAAAATGTTCCCTAAATAAAACATATTTGTAGATAAACATTAATATAAAGATTAGCCCAATAGTACACCAGAAATAATATAATTAAATATATATTTCTCTATATTGTAAGACTAATTATGCTAAGAAATAAATTTCGTTCCAGGGCCCCCTTGTCGTATTTTGCTATAACCGATCTGCCCGAACAACAGAATAACAGAAGAATTTATTTTCAAATATTTCTATAATATATTTTAGCTAGTTTAATTAATTTTTGTCATTTATAACAAGACTGGTAGTTCTGACCCTTTTTTTTCTCCCTCTATTTATATATTGTAATTTTCAAATAATTATATAACATTCATAACTATTTTAATAGAGTCACAATTAATAAATTATTTTACTTTAAAACGTTTCATAATAAGTACATCTTAGCTAAACTTATACAAGTTAAATCCCTTAAGCCTCGATGCATAATTAATTTCCCACCTTTTGCTACACTGCTGTCTGTCAGGTTTATTTAGGTGGCTCTGCACTTGCTTTCCGGGGGTGGCTCTGACATTTGCCAACCAGGCTCGTAATCTGCATTTCCCATGTTCGGGTTGGTTTGGGTTGTTTTACCTCTGAGCGGCACTTTTTTTGCACACCATGGGCTAAATGGCCAGGTCACATGGACCCCGAAAGCTCAGAGAACGTTGGGGGAGGGGACCCACTGGAAGAGCTGTTGGGAGACAGATGGTAGCCTCCCGTCAAGGCCATCCAGCGTGTTCTTTAACGTGCACAAGGTATGGCTCTCCCGTACACGGAGCCACGGCTTAACGTTCCATCCGACGGACGGCGTCCTTTCCAAGCCCATCAGTGTCCCGTACTGAACGTGGGCAGGGCGCGGAATTTTGCGGAGATAAATCTCAACGCTGACCCAGGTGGGACTCGAACCAGGGAATTACAGATTACGAGCCTGACGCGCTACCGACTCAGCCACCCCCGCCCCTCCCATGTTCGTGTCCCGCTTGAGCGAGCTTTGAGATTTATCTCCGAAAAACTCCCCGCATTACTCTAGGTGAGCAGAGTACACCTATTGGTTTGGAAAGTCCACAGTCCATCGGACGGGATGTAAAACAGTGACCCCGTGTGTGATAGAGACATACCCTCTGCACGTTGAAGAATAACTGGATGGCTTTGTCGGGATGCTACCATCTGTCTCCTAAGAGATTGCAAGTGGGTCTCCCCAAACTTCCCTGAACCATCGGGGTCCTGGTGATCTGGCAATTTAGCCCATTACATGCAAAAAAAAGTTCTGCTCAGACGCAGAAAAACACCAGTCTTGACCCTCCCCCCCCATCACAGATCTGGCCGGGAAGGTCACCTTGATAGAATACACCTGAACAGAATTTAATTAAAAGGAGGGTAGAAAAGAGGATTGGATTGTTTTACCTCTGAGCGGCACTTTTTTGCACACCATGGGCTAAATGGCCAGGCCACAAGGACCCCGAAGGTTCAGAGAAGGTTGGGGGAGGGGACCCACTGGAACAGCTATTGAGAGACAGAGGGTAACCTCCCGTCAAGGCCATCCAGCGTGTTCTTTAACGTTGGGTTGTTTTACCTCTGAACGGCACTTTTTTGCACACAATTGGCTAAATGGCCAGGTCACATGGACCCTGAAGGCTCAGAGAAGGTTGGGGGAGGGGACCCACTGGAACAGCTGTTGGGAGACAGATGGTAGCCTCCCGTCAAGGCCATCCAGTGTGTTCTTTAACGTTGGGTTGTTTTACCTCTGAGCGGCACTTTTTTGCACACCACGGGCTAACTGTGCCCCAGCTGTAAGCATTTCTCACTGGTCTAAAGGGTAATTCCCGAATGTTCAAGCCCAGATAAAGAGGTGAATTTCATTTCGATATATTCCCTTACCCTCTCTTCTCTCTTTCGTTTCGCACACAGGATTATAAGAGTGTATCTTCCTTATCGGATTTATCTCCGCAAAATTCTCCGCCCTGCCCACGGTCAGTAGGAGACACCGATGGGCTTGGAAAGGCCGCCGTCCGTCGGATGGGACGTTAAGACGTGGCCCCGTGTGCGGGAGAGCCTGTGCACGTTAAAGAACACGCTGGATGGCCTTGACGGGAGGCTACCATCTGTCTCCCAACAGCTATTCCAGTGGGTTCCCTCCCCAAACCTTCTCTGAGCCTTCTAGCTTCTTGTGACCTGGTCATTTAGCCCATGGTGTCCAAAAAAGTGCCGCTCAGAGGTAAAACAACCAAACGTTAGAGAACACGCTGGATGGCCTTGAAGGGAGGCGACCATCTGTCTCCCAACAGCTGTTCCAGTGGGTCCCCTCCCCCAACCTTCTCTGAGCCTTCGTGGTCCTTGTGACCTGGTCATTTACCCCATGGTGTGCAAAAAAGTGCCGCTGAGACGTAAAACAACCCAACCCAAAAAGCCGGGGGGGGGGGGGGAAGGAAAAGTCTGAGGTTTATTGCCTTTGTAGGCAGGGCGCCACACCCTGCTTAAACGTGTGGCCCCCCAGCCGTAGTCAGGCTGGCTTTTAAATTAATCCAGCCCATTTCCTTCCATTTCTTTGATTTCGGTGACCGGTGTCTCTAAATGAATATAATGTTGCTCACTTTACGGCAAAACATTTTTGGTATATTCATCCCTGCATTCAACTGATGATTACTGCGTTACGCATGCTTGGAACATCATTTGCTGCGATCTACAACATCACTACGGTAAAACAGGAAATTTGCGATTTGCAATCTACACCCACCGATAAGACGACTTTCATTTTTTTTTTCTCCAATAATTTTCGACTTATCCGAAGCGCATTTTGTTTTTCAATAGCGTGTACTAAGAACTGAACGTATTGTAATATTAATTGAAGAAATATATACTTTAAACTAAAATGACATGAAATTTAACAAATCACCATATATAATCACTATATATCATCATGATATAATTAGAAATTAACTTAACTTAAGGGTTGGGTTGTATTACCTCTGAGCGGCACTTTTTTGCACACCATGGGATAAACGGCCAGGTCACGTGGACCCCGAATGCTCAGAGAAGGTTGGGAGAAGGGACCCACTGGAACAGCTGTTGGGAGACAGATAGTAGCCTCCCGTCAAGGCCATCCAGCATGGTCTTTAACGTTGGATTGTTTTACCTCTGAGCGTCACTTTTTTGCACACCATGGGCTAAATGGCCAGGTCACATGAACCCCGAAGGCTCAGAGAAGGTTGGGGAAGGGGACCCACTGGAACAGCTGTTGGGAGACAGATGGTAGCATCCTGTCAAGGCCATCCAGCGTGTTCTTCAACGCGCAGAGGGTATGTCTCTCCCATCCGACGGACGGCGAGTTTTCCAAGCCCATCGGTGTCCCCTAATGACCGTGGGCAGGGCGGGGAATTTTGGGGAGATAAATCTCAACGCTGACCCAGCTGGGACTCGAACCTAGGAACTACAGATTACGAGCCTGGCGCGCTACCGAATGAGCCACCCCGCCCCACTTAACTTAAGAATTAAGGGTGACTTCATGTCAAATTTATATGAACGAACCCAATAATGTTGCTATTTCCATTGTACTTAATGTAAATATTTATTTTGCAGCTAAATTCTATATATGGTAGAAGAGGTTAAAAGAGAGACTTTGCCAAACGGAAAGCTAGTGTTTCTCGACAAATTTCATGGCCATTATGTAACGGATTGCAAATGTTTACTGCAAAATGTACAATCTTGTGTGAGAAAAAAAATTAATTACTGGGATATACAGTACCTAAATACG
>JAWZYU010000705.1:0-83000 GCA_038380435.1 Ryuthela nishihirai
TGGCTTTCTTACTTCAATTTGTAGATTACGATGCTAGTGAAAAAAAATAACAATCTCCTTATATGAATAGATTTTTAATACTAGTAGTCCCCGATTTACTGGATATTTGTATCAGAATTTCACACTTACGGAAACTATATCCAGTACTCAGTTCATTCCACTGCAAAATTTCTCCTATCTAATTTTCGGGAAAAGTTTTTTTTAAGTTCATTACATTCACATGTGAAATAACGCCAACTGATGTTTCATAGACTGCGTCGTGTGTAACTCCCGACCGCTTTCTCCTCATCCTGAGTTATAAGTGAAGCCACAGATCTGCTGGTTGCTACATTCATTGGACCTGTCTGTACACATGTATTCATTAAATGCATGTGATAGAAATATTAGAGCTTCGAAGTTAAATTCCCGTTGATATAACATGGAAATTCCGTAATATTTTGGTAGAGCAGTTTATTTAGGGTTAAGATATTCGTTCAATATTGAAATCGATGGAAAGTAAGACTCAGACATCTGAAATTATCCATTAGCAATTAGCCTAATGAATAGAATATATATACGCTTTTCCTACTGCTTGAAAAACTGTAACTCATTAGCTGAATATGAAGAAAATTATCCAGTATCAGTATTTTCCATATTGAAATGTTGTGCAGGTAGATGTTGCCATCTAGTGTCCAATGCTTAAACTAGACAGAACTTGATTCTTTTTTTTGCATATTTTGAGTGCGAATGGACAGGCAGTGTTATGGGGAACAGAGGCGTAGCTAGGCTTTGTCGCCTTTGTTCAATTATTCATAAAAAAAATACACATGTTATTTATATTATATTTATATATTGTCATTATTTTAATACAGTTACATGAATAAATATTAATTGCACATAAATAATTGGAAAAGGAAATGCAATTAATTATGCATGTAATTGTTTTTTAAAGTAATTTTATAATTTTTCGTTGCCAAAATCGTTAATAATCTCATGAAAATTATTTTTTTCATTCAGTTCTCGCTCAATTGATAGGAAACAAAATGATGATGCACACTCCTGTCCTGATGTTGATCTTTAATAATTTTTAACAAGTTTTAATTTGCTGCAACTTATTTCCGCTCTAGCCATTGTTGTTGGTATGGTCAAGAATATTTTTAGAGCCACTATTATATTTGGATAACATTCTTGTAATTCCAATCTGCCAAGTATATTAAATACTTCCAAGTGATACAATTTAGGTGGAGTTTCCTCTCTCAAAATTTAATTTATTTCGTGTTTTAAATATTTTATATCATTTGTTAATTGATCTCTATTTATTTTAGGATAATCTTTTGATAATGAAACACCCTTGGCTTCCAAATCTTCACTTGATAATGAATGTAGCGCTTCTCCAGTCAGGAAATAAATAACAATGTACAAATTATGAACTCCCGCTGAAAGAAAAAGATATCTATCTAACAAAAAATTTTTTTTGTAGTGGTACGATTTGCAAAAGCAATATGAGCAGTTGCAAATTGCGCCCCACAGCTGTTTTTTGGCATGCACAGTGTGGGGGGTAGGGGACGGCTAATTGTCCGTCGATAAAACGAAAAAAATATTTTTGTACTAAATAACGAAAATTTATAATGTGCTGTCTTGACGATACGACGGTATAAACAATACGTATTAAAATTCAACGAAGTACCTGCGGCTAATCATTCGATTATACTTTGTACATAAACGTCAGATATCGTGGAACGGATCGTGCCGTCAAAGTACCGACCTGTGATTCCGGCGCACTTTGCAACTGCCCCGATGCAAACACGTTTCTACGCCCCTCATAGAGAAAGCGGTGTTTGATGTTTCATGAGAAGCCTAGAATGGCTTAATAGAACTTCTCAGCGATCTCCAGCCTTTGTGTTTTGTAAAATAATATTTAAACAAATATATAGTTCATTTAAATGAGAGACTAGAGATGGCTTAGCGAGAGCCTCTGCAGTAAAGGTTACACAGCATTCGTGATCATCAAGGGGCTGTACCAGTAAGAAGTGCTTTCCTTCTGACGGAACAACTCTGGAACATTTTTCCAGAAAATTGTGAACACCATAATTACTCCCCTTGTTGATTATTGCTGTGCATATCTAGACGATACAGCTTTCTTTTTCGAACAGCTGGGAGGATCATCTTATCATCTTGGAGCGGATCTTAGGTATATTAATGTCAAGTATTTCACAATCAATCTAGCAAAGTGTACTTGGGATAGGAACGAGGCCAAATATTTTGGTCATATTGCTGGTTCGGGCAGCCACCATGCAAAACTAGAGGTCATGAGAAAGACGAAAGCTCTTCGATTGAAGATGGAATTGGAGAGCATATTAGGACTCTTCGGATATTACCGACACTACCTAGATCAGTATCCAGCGATTCCGAAGCCACTCACAGACATGACCCTGAAACAGGCACCTGCAGTTGCAATGGTGCGTAGAAGCAGATAAGACATTCGAGGCCCTGAGAGGGGGGGGGGGGGGGGGTTCTGCAGGGCAGCAGAATGCAATACGCCTGATCGCCTGATCCTGCGTGACCTTACATTCTGCATTGAAATGCATCTGTGCATGTCTCTCCCAGACTGAATCCCGGGAACAAGAACATCCCATCGCCTTTTTTTCAGAGAAACTCACGGAACCCAGCAGAAATATGATGGTGGTGGTGTGTTTGTGGGGGGAGAGGGGTGGCTAGAATGTTTTTTTGACCTGGTAATATGGATGTCATGACGAGATTCTTTCAAATCATAACCTTCTTAAGTACCTCATAGCTGTCGCAAAACTGAGCAGCAAATCAGTGTGATGCAACAGTGCATTATAGTAAAGGTATACTAATGGAAAAGTGAGGAACAGCAAAGGACAATATTAAATATGTTACGATCAATGCATCTAAAATCTGCATTTTTTAAATTTTTCTTTAAATATAATTATACGGTATTATTGAAAGTCTATTCACTTTATTAACCAACATCTCTCCTTTACATTTCACTCTGCAGACTTCGTGATTTGCACGACTGAAATTTCACACATTAATTACGCAACAACGAAGCAATTTTTTCGACTTGTTTGCTCGGTCAGCAGAAAGATCGCTTCATTTTCATTAAATAAATTAATCTTTTAATTTGTGACTTTATTGAAGTGGATTTTTTTCTCTTTAAAATATCATCATCGAATTTTCAAATTAGCTTTTTCTCATTATCGAAAGTTATTTTTCCCTTAGATCATTTATCAATAATGTAGCAATGTTTGCACACAATTCTATAGATTTTATCTACTGTCCATGGTAATATAAATATTTTATCCGAGGCTTAAGAGTCCAGCACACACATCCTTGCAGAATAATAGTAACAGAGTGTTTAAAAATATTTAATTTATTTAGCAAATTTTAAAGAACTGTAAAACGGAGGAGGATGTGTTACACTACAATAATCCAGTCTTCTACATTCCCCCTTCCCCTTGCATTTTTCCGGCTCAATGGCATTTCTTGTCTCCACTCCCTCTCCTTCGATGTTTTGTAGATCCGGTCCCGGTCACTATTATTTTGACGTCTTACAATGCATCCGATGTTACTCAATGTGTATGTAACACGATAGGATACGTTGGATATGTTCGATTCAATCCATTATCCACTGGTAATAAACGCCTTTTTCAAGTGATTGGTTTTACCTATAACTAATGGATTAATAAGGTAATGTTAAACGAAGCACTTATTACTTGTAATTAACAAGTTTGAAAGAATAGTGATGGTTACAAAAGTAGTAAAGAATGGTTCACGAAGGAGCCTCAAACGTAACCTCTGGAGTTGAACTTCAGCCTTTAGCCCTGTATAAGCGGAGGATGATAGCGATGATTAGAGAACAACTGAGGACTCTCAAGCTACATATCCAGCATCATCCATCACATAATTATCTCCCAACTCCATCTCAATCAAAACAACTCTTCATTTCCTTCTTAAGATAAAGGTTTTGCATTTGAATTTTTTAAAATATATCCTATTCTATGAATCTTACACGGTAGCGCGACAATTGTGCGGAAGTCAATTGGGTGGAAAAAAATTGGAAGTGCGAAAATTGGATGGATAGGACAACCGGGAGGATAAGACAATTGGGTGGACAATTGCCTGGAACACAATTGGGATGATATGAAATTGGGTTGAAATAAGGTAATAATGAGAAATCACAATTATCCATCTGAAAAATTATTACTGACATGGTGGGAATCGAACTCGCAACCCTGTAGATACATGCCAGAGCGCTCTACCATAAAAACAACGCATCAGACGAAAATACGCTTCCAGCATAAGACTGATAAATCTTTCATTGAAATGTGGCGGACCTTGCGCCATCTATACTTCACGAGAGACAACTTATTTTCCAATTGTTGCCAATGATTCAGATCAGGGGTCGGCAAACATTTTTTGTAAAGGGGCAAATAGTAAATATTTTGGGCTCTGAGGGCCAAGAGGGAAACTTGAGGATATTTATATAGGTAAGCCTAGTTAAATAACAAGGAAAAAACGTTTTCACCAATATATTGAACAAAATGAATGCAAGGGACTGTAATTCAAAATATATAGGTAATTATATAGGTATATAGGTAATTGCAGTATAATGTTTTCTCTCTGTTCTAAAGTTCTTTCAAAATTTCTTGAAAATGCCTAAAATGTTCATAGGTTAATCATTGTTGTTACTGCGATCCCGTCACCGAAAGGCTAGCGTGCTTGATTGCTGATCGAAAGTGTCTGGGTTCGGACTCCGAGAAAGTCATGGAAGCTTCTCTTACTGCTGAGGTCTCACTTTCCTCACATATATTCTCTGTGGAGTATTAAACTGACAGGCTGCTATGAGACCTCTGTGGCAAGCAGCTGCTTGAGGAGATATTTCTTTATTATTACTAGAATTCTTATGTGGGGCGAACTTTGATAGTATTAAAACAGTAAACATTTTTTACTAATATGAAGTAATTGTGGATTACTGATTTAATATTTCATTGAATACTTGTCTTATTTTCCTTTTAGACAATCCACTATTGTGTGACGATAACATGAAATGGATAGTTGTTGGTAAAAATGCTAGATGCATTTTATGGTCAATGTGCAGAACTCCAGGAATTGAAATATAAAAAACTGAGAGATCTGACATCAAAAGATTTCAAAAGAAAAATTTAAAAATGCTCCAGACAAGTTATTCATTAATGTATTGTTTAGATTCCATGTTTTCATCAGTAAAAAATATTATGTAAATAATGAAACAAAGTTTACCGCTATCTCGATTAATGCTATTTCTCTATAGCAATGTTTTTTTTTAAGGAAGTTTATTTATTTTTTTCTGAAATTTGAAATTGTCAAAATGGTTGCTAAGATATCTTTTAATGCCACTTAAAACACAAAATGCACGTACTACTTAAACACACCCAAATACATTTCTATGAAGAAAATAGAAGAGGCAATTGAAATTTCAATATGACCGATTTCGGAAAATCTTGTTTAAAGAGCGTGGATTATTAAATGCTTTATCACCTTACACTGAACTGCTCAAAGAAAAAGGGAATAGCAGAAAGCAATTAACTTTAGATATAAGATAATACGAGGTGCATTTGAAATTTTAATTTCGAACGATAACCTCTTTAAATAATAAATTGCAGAATTTTTAAATAAAGATATATGTGTAATTACAACAATATAAATAAAAATAAATATTTTATTTATAATAATATATAAAAACTATTATTATAATAAACTATATTTATAATAATATATATAAACTGACAGGAGCCTGTCAGTTTATATGCCAAAATAGAAGATCTGAGAGGATGGCAGGACCTCAGCAGAAAAACAACACATGCATCCATGCCTTACCTGGGGCTCGAACCCAGGTCCCTCAGATCAGTAGCCAAGTGCGCTAATCAACAGTCTTTTATTTTCATCCTGTATTTGATATTTAACAAATTAAGTCGGTTTGAATAAAGTTCATTCAGAAAATTACATAGTAGCCTTTCTCAACCGGGGTCCCCCGGAATCTTAAGGTTCCGCGAGAGGTCGTCATTAAAAAAAAAATACACAAAAACAATAGTGTAATATGTTGGCCAAAATAAGCAGATCCACAGAAAAATATTTCTATTCAAAAGAATATTGACGAATATTATATCTAACTTACTGATCACACTAACGTACCATGAGCTGTAGATATAACAATTTTTATGCAGGAGTTTCCTCACACCTGAAAATTATTTGAAGGTTTCCTGCAGGGTAGAAAAAAGGTTGATAAAGGCTGCTATATAGTGTACGTGAGGTCTTGTTTAGTGTTTTGATTTCAGGAACGCATCTTCAATGCTAAAGACAGTGTTCCTTTATTCTAAAGTTTTAATTTTAATGAGAAAATCCTGTCATAATTTTGTATTGATTTTTAAGACATGAAAATCTATGAAAACATATTTCGGTGATAAAGGTAAAATGTAATAAGCAATTCTTTATCTATGAAAACTTTTAAGTGTATTTTAGAATGCCAATCAAGTCTTTACGTCTTTCTAAATAAGGAACTTAATTATTACCTTGCGAAATTGTTTTGAGTTGGACAAATGGTATAAAATTGATGGAAAGCGAGATGATATGCATCAACTCACAATTTATATATCCAATTTTAAATGCACTTTATAGTTTCTTGTCATAAGAGTAAAGCATATAAAATTGAGAATTTAGAAAAAAATATCGAAATAGGCACCCGGGATTTGAAACTAGAATTTACCTCCCTCAATATGAACCAGAAACAGTGCAATATATTATAGCCACTGAATCCCTTTGGAAAACTATTAAAATTTTTGATTTTACACTTATTTTAAAATTCATTTTATGGCGCTGTCCTGTTCATCAAATTATTTTTTTCCAAACTTATAACTTTATAGAGTTAATTTTTCTCTTGAATAGAAAGTAATGTATATCTAATATGCATGGAAAACCGAATGTGACTGAGTGTCAAGGGATAACGCTAATTCTAATTATGATGCTGAAGATCTATAAAAATGTGTACCTAGGGTAATCCAGGTTGTTTGGAATATTTATGTAGTTAATTTTTATATTGACGGGAAATTTCTTATGTATTTTATATATCTAGCTGATTGTGAGTGCCGGGATTCTAATTGTAGCATTAGACCATTTTTCTTAACGTTAGTTCTAATGATGATTACGAAATGGTAGGAATGGGTGTCGCACAGATGGCAGCACGTCAGGCTAGTAACTTGCAGGTCCCAGATTCGACTCCCCCATTGGCCAGTGTTGACATTTACCTCTGTCAAACTCCTTGCCTCTCCTCGTTCACTAGCGGACACCGATGGTCTTCGAAAGGCCGTCGTCCGTCAGATGAGACGTTAGGACATGGCACCATGTGCGGAAGAGTCGTACCCTGTGCACGTTAAAGAAACACTGGATGGCCTTGACTGGAGGCTACCATCTGTCTCCCAATAGCTGTTTCAGTGGGTCCCTCCCCCAACATTCTCTGAGCCTTCGGAGTCCTTCTAACCTGGCAATTTTGTCCATTGTGTGCAAAAACTGCCGCTCAGAAGTAAAACAGTCCAATATTTAAGTAAGAGAAGTTAAGAGACCTCGGATCATACTCGACTCTAGTAGAGTATTTGTTTAATGAAATTTTTGCGGCCAATTTTTTGTAGTCTCTTAAATATTGCAGCGTTTATAACGCTTTGAATATGAAAAAAAAAATGTTTAAAATCTAGATTTAAATAGATTTGAATGAAGTCTTTAATTTATCCTTGAGTATATTTTGCATTAAAAATTATTTTAAAGAGGTTATTTAGCTCTGAAAGTGATTTTCTATTGAGATAACATGTAACTGTATGCATTTTTCTGTCCAGTAGCAATGCACTCAGGTGATTGCTCTGGTAATGCGCAAAGTTCGAGCCACTTTGAAAAGTAGTCAACCATTAATAATATGTATTTTTTTTCTCTGTGTGTGATTGGCAAAACGTGAAATATGTCCATCCCATTCGCCGAAAAGAGCGGCTAGTAAAGAGTGATCTTAGAATGTTTCCTTTCCTTTTTTTAATATAATTTCTCCTCTTTAGGCATCCAACACAAGCTTGTACATAATTCCTGATATCAGAGTAAAGGCTATACTGTAAGTTGTGTTGTGTTGTTTTACTTCTGAGCGACACTTTTTTGCACACCATGTCCTAAATAGCCAGTTCACAAGGACCAGAAAGGCTTAGAGAAGGTTGGAGGAGGGAACCCACTGGAACAGCTGTTGGGAGACAGATGGTATCCTCCCGTCAAGGCCATCCAGTGAGTTCTTTAACATACACAGGGTATGGTTCTCACTCACGGGGGGGGGGGGGGGCACGGCTTAACGTCCCATTCGATGGACAGCGGCCTTTTCAAGCCCATCGGTGTCGCCTACAAACCGTGGGCAGGGTGGGGAGTTTTGCGGAGAAAATTCTGAACGTTGACCCATCTGGGACTCACACCTGGGAACTGCAGATTACGAGCCTGACGCGCTACCGACTGAGAAGAATACTGTAAATTTGAAACGAACAGAAATGGAACAGAAATGTAAAAAAGAATGGAACAGAAACATTAAAATCCGTTGTATCGAAAGTCCGATTAGCGAGAATAATCTATTGATATCGGTTGTTCTGATTTGTTGTAATTCATTAATTTGATTTCAAATTGTTTCCCATATAAGAAAAGTATTTCTCCTACATTCATTCTATTGAGTGTCAGATTATTGAGAATAATGGAAGTCTTACGCATTTTCGTTTCCTGTAGTCGTTCCCTTTATTTGAGATTGTTTGACTTAGATGGAACAAAATAAAATAGAAATATAAGAATCCGTCTTGTCGAAAGTTATGTTAGCGAATATAATTCTCAATATGAGTTGTTTTGATTTTCTGTAATACATTTGATTAATTGCCGATTGTTTCTATTAGAAGTAAAGAATCTTTAAAATATACGTTTCATTGAGTATCGGATTAGTGAGAATATATTGGTAGCCATGTATTTTCGTTTCCTGTTGCCATTCCTTTTATTTAAAAACGTTTCTTTCAAAGTGGACAGAATAAAATAGAAATTTAAGATTCCGTTGTATACAAAGTCGAATTAGCGACAATAATTCTTAATATGCGTTGTTTCGATTTTCTGTAATGCATTTGATTATTTTCTAATTGTTTCTTTTAGAAAATTACGTTTTATTGAGGGTCGCGTTGTGGAAAAGCAGATTAACCTATGAAATTTTGTTTTGCAGTTGTGCATATCTTACATTTTCCTTTTACTACGTTTAGAAAGAACAGACTTCATAAAATATCCACCATAGTGCTTTGTCGGATTTAAGGGGATATATGCAAATCATTTATTGAAAAATGGATTACAGAAAATAGATACAAATACTGCATTGCGTTCGTGTAAATTAGAATTATATCGGTCAGAAGGAAAACATTTGTAAAAAAATCGTTCTATTCAAAGTCGGATTAAAGAGAATAGAAGTAGTTCTCAACTATGCAGTGGAAATCTACGAAAATTCATTTTACTAAGCGCGTGGTTTAAGAGACTTCCGAGATACTTTTTAAGTTTAAGTTGCAAGACCCTTTTAAAAAGGTAATGGTCAGATCCAATTTCAGCTCCCCTATATGCCGTGGTATTCCTAACAGAAGTAGCCCATTTGCTGTTAATTAATATGTAATCAATCATATTCTTATGCAGACCATCAGGTGAAACCCATGTGTATTTATGTATGTCGGAGTGTTTGTAATATGTGTTAGTTATTCTGAAACCATTGATTTTACTTACCTGTAGGAGACGTTGCCCATTGCCATTGCAGCTACCAATACCAAAAGGGCCTATTACTCCTCCCCAAAGGGCAGAGTCAGTACCAACTTTGGCATTGAAGTCACCTAGAACAAGGGTAATATCTCCTTTCTTGACAGAATTCAAAATATCCTGAAGTTGTTCATAAAACCGATCCTTCTCATCCTCATCGGCATCCTCAGTGGGGGCATAACAGCAGATAACATTCAAGTCTTTAATGCTTGTCTGAAATTTTGCTGTAAGAAACTTTTCATTAATGCACTCATATCCTAGAAGAGCATCACTAGCATGTCTGCTGAGCAGCAGACCCACGCATTGGTGATGCTTTCCATCCTCCTTCCCTGTAAAGAGAAATTTAGAGTTATTTTTAAGCATCTCACCTTTTTCTGTCCATCTGGTCTCTTGCAAGCCTAGAATATTTAGGTTATAGCGCTGGAATTCCTGCGTGAGGACATCAAGAAAATAATCTTAATATAATGTCCTCACGTTCCACGTTCCTGCAGAGAGAAAATGATTAGTAGGATTTTTAAAGAAATTAGGTTTATTGAGATTGGTTGGGCCAACAATATCAAACAGCCCCCTGATCGCATGCATGGGGCAAAAACCTGTTCCTCCTCCGCTAAAGGCTGAAGTCACCGATGCTGGTAGGAACTTCAGGCATCACCTTTTAAAGTGAACTTTTTCAAGAGCCATATGGTTTGCCTGAGACACATTACTCCAGTTTAGGCTTGACGATGCCCAACTAGCTAAATGAGGTTCAGGTACCTGCGATGGCCTCTGATTAGGATTATCCACCAGCTGATATAAGGTATCCCATGCCTCTGTTCACTTAGGGCTGGCAACCCAGAAGCAAACAGAAAACACAGCGGCAGATTCTCCGTCAAAAGAGGCCCACCAGTGCAGCAAGTTCAGGATCCATAATCAAGCTCAAATCCATGAACAAGTCCAGTCTAGTAGGTATAAATGGTCAGTACCAGGACCCTGTGAAGTTGACCACTCCTCAGCAGGGTTGAAAAAAAAGAAAAAAGTGGCCTTAGATGACCATATCAGTAGGCCATACTGAACTGGCAGTCCTCCCCTTCCGTTCCCTTCCAAAAGAGAATATCTCTTTTCAAAGGTACTAACGGCCTGCACCACGAGAAGGCGGAGTCGGACATTAGGTGCTAGACCTGGCCGGTTCTGTGCATCTTCACTAGGATTGGTACACAGCTCTCCTTCTAGTTTATGCCTAGCTACCATTTACAGGCCTTAACATATTTAGTAAATGTTAAAGACCTGTGAAAGGGGGGATGTGTTTTACTACATTAATCCAGTCTTTTGCGCCCTCCCCCCTTGCATTTTTCCGGCTCGATGTTTATTTCTGACCCCACTCCGTCCCCTTTCAATATATTGTTAGTCGACCCGGTCAGTGTTATTGTGAAGACGTTAGATTTAATCCATTATCCACCGGTAATAAACATCTTTTCCATGTAATAGCTTCGATTTTTGACTTCTTATAATGCATCCTATAGATGCGTTAATGCATCCTATGGATGCGTATGGATCTTATAATGCATCCTATGGATACTTCGATTTTTGACTTCTTATAATACATCCTACGGATGCGATTTTGGAAGTTATTTGACGAAGACTAGTACAGTAAAGCAGCAACTATTGATGTTTTTTGATTAAAAACGACGTAATCACACTTCTGTCTAAGTGGAGGATGAACGCGATGATGGGAAACAATTGAGGACTCTAAAGCTACATATCCAGCATCATGCATCACAAAATTATCTCCAACTCCATCTTCAATCAAAACAACTCATCATTTCCTTCTTCAGATGAAGGTTTTGCATTTGAATCCTTTAAAATATATTTCATTCTATGAATTTTAAACGGAAGCGCGACAATTCGGTGGATAAGAATTGGAAATGCAACATTTGGATTGATACGACAACCCGGCGGATACGGCAATTGGGGGGATAAGACAATTGGGTGGACAATTGAATGGAACACAATTGGGAGTATATGGCAATCGGGTTCAAATAAGGAAATTATGAGAAATAAAAATTATTTATTTGAAAAACTATTACTGGCATGGCGGGAATCAATTCTGCAACTGTCTAGATACATGCCACAGCGTTCTACCATAAAAACCACGCAGGTGACGAAAATACCCTTCAAGGATAAGACTTACAAATCTTTCACTGAAATGTGGCGGACCTTGCGCCATCTATACTTCATGAGAGGCAACTTATTTTCCAATTATTGCCAATGATTTAGATTATAAATGAGGAGGTCACTCACTGTTAAGCGTTCTGACCGAAATAATTCTAAATTACATTAAAGCACTGCATTGTTGGTATCTATTCTCCTTAATCCGTTTTCCTAAGTAGGATGTGCATGTACCCTCTTTAATCCGACACCACATTACGACAGATATTTTACGAAATCTGTTCCTTCTAAACGTAGTAAACAGATAATGAAAGAAATGCCCTACTGCAAAACAAAGATTCATAGCATAATCTGTTTTCTCACTAATACAACCCTAATTAAAAGGAATTTTCAAAAGCCTTTTTTATAAAAGAAACAATTGGAGACAATTGAATGTATCATGGGAAATCCAAACAAGAGATATCGAGAATTTTTCTGGCGAATACGATATTCATTAGAACGGATTCTTAATATATTTTTTTTATCTTTGTCCATATTTTATATGCAAAACAAAGATTTTTCATTTAAAATAAACATTCATCATTATAATTATTTTGGTGTATTTTCTCTCTACAATGATTTCACTAGCTCGTAATGAGAGTTTTAGGCGATTACGAGCACTAATTTATACTTTTGTAGTTCACATTGTTTACAGATACTTGAGTAATTTCAAATTTCACAAAATTATACAAATTTCGCAGTCATAAACTTGGAAATTAAAAGCTTAGTTTATTAAAATAGATAAGGTCGTAACAATTAATGTCATTTTTCTCTCTGAAGAAATTTTTTAATTCACAGCACTGTTTCCACTATTTCGTTTTAACGATCAGTTTAGCCTGGCACAAAATACTCATCACATGCATGCGCAGTGAGAGTGATTTGTGCTGTCGCTAGGAGCTTCTGCAGTAATATTTTCTTCCATTCCTATTGCAACTTGTGAACAGCGTGTGCGCTCTAACAACTGTAAGCAGAAGGTTGTGCACAATATATCGTTGGTTTTTTGCTATTCTGTGAAGTGAGTTATTTTTTAGACGTTTCTGTTGTTTGTTCATGCGATAATTAACTGAATTTCATATTTATTCGTAAATTAAGTTAATAGTTAAATATGAGTGCAACTAATAAAAGAAAGATTGTTAATGAAAATCGCTAATTTCAAGAACGGTGGGAGATTGAATATTTATTTATTCTTAACCAGGGAAAGCCACAGTGTTTGGAATGTTTACAGACTATAGCTGTGCGTAAAGAATACAACTTAAAGCGCCATTATCTTTCAATGCACTAAAAAAAGCATTCTTCGTGCACAGGAGACATGAGAATAGCGCTCGTAAAAAATTTAAAAAACATCGTAATATCACACTATTCTCTTAAATAATATATCAAAATCTCAAGAATATTCAGTAGCTGCATCATTTGAGGTTTGTTTAGAAGTAGCAGAAGAAAACAGGTCATTTTCGAATCGAGAATTAATAAAATAATATGCCTTGTCGACGAATACATAGTAAAAAAATTTCAAACTGTTTCACTTTCTCATCAGACCGTAAGTCGACGTGTATGCAATCTCACTAAAAAATTACAGAAAATAATCAATAATTGCTGCTCTCTTTCTGTGGCTTTGGACGAAAGTAGAGACATCTCCGATAGAAGCCAAATGCTTATTTTTTATAAGGAATGTAAATGAAAACTATAGCTATTTAGAAGAACTTTTAAAATTAGGATCATTACACGGAACAACAAAAGGTAAAGACATTTATAGCAAGTAAAATGTGCAGCAGAGGAATATTGCGGATTTGTTAGTGCACCGCTATTGTAACTGACGGTGCGAGAGTTATGACTGGCAAAAATATTGGGTTCGCAGGACTGTTACAAAAAGAAGGAATTAATTGTCGAACGTTGCACTGTATTGTAAACCAGGAGACATTGTGCAGCATTTTGCTGAGACTAAACGACGTAATGGAAAAGGTTATCAAAATTATCAATATAATTCTTGGCTGAAATCGTTCTCTTACACACAGAAAATTTAAAGCTGTTTTGGAGCTTTAAAAAGTTTTAAAAGTTTTAGTGCTTGTTTGGAGCTATTTAAAGCTTCATGCTGAGTATGGCGATTTGCTTTTATGTAGTAATATTCGCTGGTTTAGTGCCGGAAATGCTTCAAATGGGTTTTTGCACTTCGAAAAGAAATTCATCTTTTTCTCACAAAACTGGGCACCGATGAAGATTTAATAGCAAGTTTTGTTGACGAAAATTTCTATGTTCACTTGGTTCCCTAACAGACATTACAGATTATTTAGATGTCTTAACTAAATCCTTACAAGGAAAAGATTAAAACGTGTGCTGTCTTTATCATCATGTTACGGGGTTTAGAAACAAACTACAATTGTTGAAGTCAAATTTGCAGGAAAACAATTTAATTCATTTTGAAAGTTGTAAAGAGTTCTATGAAGAAATGAAGCAACTTAGTAAAACAGTTAATGTTGAAAAGTATGTCCCTAAAATATATATCTTAATTGAAGATTTTAATAGAAGGTTTTCTCAATTTCATGACCTTTAGAAAGTTTAAATTTATTCAATAATCCATTAAATATTGATATTATCATCGTAGATCCTAAATATCAAATGGAATTATGTGTCCTTCAGGACGACCCAATTATTGCATCTAGTGGAGAAACTGGAATAGAATTGGTCAAAATTTTGCCTAAAGAAAAATGTCCAAAATGAAAGATTTTAGACTCCGAATAATTTCTACGTTTGGAAGTACATATACCTGTGAGCGCACATTTTCTGATATGAAATATATAAAAACTAGGTACAGAAAATGCATGAAAGACTCTACACTTGAGCATATACATCGGCTCGTAACAACAAATATAGATATGGACCTAAAAGAAATTATTGCCCAACAACTACGGCCATTTTGTTCCCATTAAATTTATTAAATATTTGATAAGGTTTAGAAAATTTATATTGGTTTATTATTACTTATTATTTTTCGTATAAATAAAACAATTTTTTTTGAAGTGGCATGAATTGACTATTCAATTACCTATCCTATGCTTTTTCTTTGGCCCGCGAAATATTGGCAAAAGCAAAAATGGCCCCGCGGTCTGAGAGAGTTGGACAGCACTGCATTATCCACTGGTAATAAACACCTTTTTCAAGTGACTGATTTTATTCTTGACTTCTTGTAATGCATCCTATGGATGCGATCTGGAACTCTAGAAATGAAACAGTATCGGGTTATGGATTAAACGAAACATTTCTTACTTGTAATTAAGAAGTTTGAAAGAAGAGTGGTAGTTATAAGAGGAGTGAAGAAATACCTCTAGGGCCGATTGGCATAGTCACTGGATCGAGTCTAAACAGATCGAAAGGCCTTTCAGCAATATGGAAATCAGCAAGAGGGAAAATACAAAAGGAAAGCAGCAAGTATTGATGTTTTTCCTTAAAAACGACGTAATCACAATTGTTCAAGGATGAACCTCAAACGTAACCTCTGGAGTTGAACTTGCGCGTTTTAGCCCTATATGAGCAGAGGATGATAGCGATGATGAAAGAAAAATTGAGACTCTCAGGCTACATATTCAGCATCATCCATCACATAATTATCTCCTCCCATCTGCAATGAAAACTACTCGTCATTTCCTTCTTAAGATAAATGTTTTGCATTTGAATCCTTTAAAATATATTATCTTCTATGAATTTTACACGGCAGAGCGACAATTGGGTGGAAGTCAACTGGGTGGATAATAATTGGAAGTGCGACAATATTGGATACGACAACAGAAAGATACGACAGTTGGGAGGATAAGACACTTGGGTGGACAATTCGATGGAACACAATTGGGAGGATATGAAAATGGGGTTGAAATAAAGAAATTGTAAGAAATAACAATTATCCATCTGAAAAATTATTACTGACATGGCGGGAATCGAACCCGCAACTCTGTAGATACATGCCAGAGCGCTCTACCATAAAATCCACGCATCAGAAGAAAATTCGCTTTCAGGATAAAACTTATAAATCTTTCATTGGAATGTGGAGGACCTCGCGTCACCTATAATTCACGAAAGTAACTTATTTTCCGATTGTTGCTTAGGATTTAGATCAGTGGTTCTCAACCTTTTATGCTTCACGTACCCCCTGGAAACGTGTATGTAACTGGCGTAACCCTTGTATAGATAGATAAAACTATAGTTATAGTATAACAATGGGAAGAAAATAAAACGTATATATCAGTGGTTCGGAAACTTTTATGCTTCACGTACCCCCTGGAAATGTGTATGTAACTGGCGTAACCCTTGTATAGATAGATAAAAGTATAGTTATAGTATAACAATGGGAAGAAAATAAAACATATATATCAAATATTATATTGATTTGGAAAAGGCGTCGACGAATGTTTGAATTAAAAGCAAGTTGTAATGTCCATGAACCCTGAAACTAAAGTCGGTTTCCGAAAGACGATTTTCTGTTAGTTCGGCCTCTCCTACCTCAACAGTTGATCCTACTTGCGCATATTACTCTTCGGATTAATATCTCTATGAATACGGAACTTGTGAGGGAATAATTAGAACACTTCCAAGAGAAGGGCTACTTCTTTCTGAAAACACACTTGTGATTTTAATCAAATTTCCCCTTTTCGTGTGCAGGAGAGTCTCAAATACTTATTGCAAAAAATAATAAGTGCAAATAACCAATATGCAGAACTTGCAGCGATGTCTCATGTTATTTGATATGACTGATCAGCATCTGTGTGGGCAGCAATCTCCATTGCTCCTCCAAAGCATGTCGAGGTGCACGATGGCTCAGTCGGTGGTGCCACAGGCTCCTGATCTGCACTTCGCAGATTAGAGTCCCATCTGAGCGTTCGTTGAGATTTATCTCGGCAGAAGCTCCCCGCCTTGACTTCAGTCGGTATAGGTCACCGATAGACTTTTAAAGGCCTCCCTCTATCGGACGCGACGTTAAACCATGGTCCCGTGTGCTGGGAGAACCAAAACAAGACCACCTCGATGCAATAGGCGTGGACACTACAATGACAGGAAACTTAATTTTCAAAAATATTGCAGTCAAAATTAATTAAATTTATCTTTATAAAAATTATTTGGTAGTTGTTTATTTAAAAAAAAAGGTAATTATTTGTATAACATTTTCAAATATTTGAATAAAATCCTAATCGATAAATTATTTTATTCTAACTGGTTTCAAAATAAACAGCTTTAATTTAAATTAAAAAATTTAATCAATTAAATAATAATGCATAATAAATTTTCGTCCTTTCTTCTCTCTTTTTATTCAATGATGTCCAGGCCTGATGAATCAGTGTAGACTTGTCCATACCTTGTGCACATTAAAGAACATGCTAGATGATCTTGACGTGAGACTACCATCTGTCTCCCAATAACCGTCCAATGGGTCCCCTTCTCCCACGTTCTCTGAGACCTCGGAGTCCTTCTGACCTGGCCATTTAATCCATTGTGTGCAAAAAAAGTGCCACTAGGAAGTAATTCTCTAATATACCTACATTTTATTTGTTTAGTTCGACCAAAGATACACTAGACTGTAGAACTGACCGTGTGTTTATCATGATAGCCAACAATGTAGGGGTAAAACTGGGTTCTAGTGCCACACTGCATTTTAGTATTAATTCTTCACATTACTTTTGTCACCTTGTTCCTTTTAATTATATTTCATTATACACGTGAGTAAATAAAGTATCTCTTTATTTATATCTTTATATACATAACGTTTTTGCTCTTCACCTTATTTCGAATTCAAAATATCTTGGCAAAAATCCACCCATCCACTTGAAAGCATCCGTCATTACCTCATTAAAATTGTGGTAAACTATTTGCATATAATATATTGGTTTGCTTTCCTTTTCCGATGCTTTATCACTCGTATTTTATTAACCTTTTTTGAACTCACACTCATCTCCTCTGCCTCACTTTACCTTTAAGAATACCGGTAGTTTCAGAAAAAGCCTTTTTAAATGGTCCCATTTTTTCTCAACTACAATACTAAATAAACCAGATTGTCGTAATGACTAAGTAACTTATTATGGTAAGCTTTAGCTATAACTGAGGTGGGGGTGGCTCTGTCGGTAGCGCGCCAGGCTCGTAATCTGCAATTCCAAGGTTCGGAAAACTTTGTCCAAACCAGAACCGAATTATTATGTCACATGTAAAGAACTGTTAGCAATAATAAAAGCAATGCAACATTTACATCATTATTTCTATGGCCAGAAATTTCTTATTCGTACCGATCATGCTGCCCTCAAGTGGAAACTAAACTTTAAAAACCCTGGACAAATTAATAGGTGAATACAGCGAGTGCAAGAGTACAATTTCTCTATTGATCGTAGAAGTGGCAAGATACACAGAAATGTAGATGCTCTTTCCAGACGTCCATGTATTGACAACTGTAAGCATTGCTGTGATACAGAGTGAAAATATTATGGTACTAATGATATAATGCTCATAAGACTGTTGATATCGATACACAACAAAAGAGTGATAATCCTAACATCTGGAGCCCAATACAGATTAGAAAACACCAGCTAGACAATGAAGATATAAAGCCAATATCAGATTTAATTGAAAAATCTAATGTAAGACCTAATTGGGAGCAAATCTCGAGATATAGCCCAACTACTAAAAAATATTAGGCGTAGTGGGACTCCTTAGAAGTGAACTATGGTGTACTTTACAGAAGATGAGAGAATCAAACTGGGCGACTGATCAGTTAGCAGATAATCATTCCTAGCTCCAAAGAGGAACTAACGATGAAAGATCTTCATAATAGTGCCACTGGGCAAGCAGCTGCTTGAAGGGGTATTTAAATTATTCATTTAAAAATTTAGGCATTTAAAGAAACTATAAATTTTGTAATCCTAGTATAGTTTCTTTGTTCATTACATCGCAAGGCTTTGTTCATTACATCGTCTGAAAGATGAGGTTATAATATATCGCTGTTAATAAGACATTAGCGAACACCAGAAGAAATTTCATTGGTTTAAAAGTAGGGCAGACTTTGAAAGATGGCGTAGGCAATGTGAGGCTTGTGCAGCAAAGAAAGGCTCTAAGACTAAGCTCCAAACGTATAATGTTGGTGACTCTCTTCAGAGAATAGCCATTGATGTAATGGGTCCTTTCCTTAGGACTGATGATGGAAATCGCTATTTATTGGTGGTGGAAGATTATTTCATGAAGTGACCTGAATTATTCCTTTCAAAATCAGGCCTCCGCCTTACGTGTAGTTCTAGTATCTTTCACTAGATGGCAGCATCTGCATTGAATACATTTCAATATGAGAAATACTGGTACTGGATATTTTTCGACATATTTATCTAAATATATTACAATTATTCAACCAGTATAGAAATAAATGTGCGTAGCGATGTTTCTTCTACTGCTCAAACACAAAAGAAATGTAGAAATATTTATCGATAATTCAAGATTAATGGCTAACAGATAGGTTTAGATGCTTGAGTCCTATGTTACATGACTTTAAATAGTGAACGAATATTTTTAACGCTAAATACACTGATCTTCCAAAATATTACAGAATTTCCATGTTACGTCAATGGGAATCTAACTTCGAAGCTATCTAATTTCTAAAACATGAATTAACGAAAAAATATGACTAGGGATAAATATAAGTAAGCATAAGTTCAGGTCCAATGAATGTAACAACCAGCAGATCTGTGGCTTCACTTGCAACCCCAGGTGAAGAGAAAGCGTACGGGCGTTATCACAACGGTCTATGACAACATCGCTGAAATTTGTTGCATTTCGAGATGTAAAATAAGCACAAAAAACTTTTCCAAAAAATTTACCTTACTTGGGAAATTTTGCCATGCAAAGAAACTGAGTAGTGAGATAACATTTCCGTAAGTGTGATATTGTGTACAAAATTTCCGTAAATCGTAGACTATTGATAAATGAATAGAAAATTATTGAATTTTTCACTGCACAATAATTATAAATTATATGTAGTAAGAAAGCTTATAGCGAACCACATGATTATTTGCTATAAAAATATCTGTGAATTCCTCATTGGAAATTGTTTATTAAATATCACTTTAAAAGTGTTTCATAGTTCTTCAATTGAAGGATAAATTCAGCTGGGAAGGATGTTGGAAATCTTTGATTGATCTTCTGTGATGCTTTACATATGACATCACAAGACACAGATGTGTTGCATTCATAAACTCCGTTTAAGTCCTTCGATTGTTCCTTGAGAATTCCTTTCCTATCTACAGAAGGGTAGGAGACTTCGGAATTCTAATCGTCATTTCGAAAATGAAAATGTCTCCAACTGATCGTCATAAGCATGGTGCTTCATGGCATGTGGCGATTATTTAAACTACTCCTTTTGTTCTAGTGATGTAAAGAACCTTGCTTCTCATTTGAGAGAAACCTTCTCTAATCATTATGCACTGTTTCTTTGCAGCGTTTTCATAAAATCAATTCAAAGTAATGTAAACATGTTATTTTAACCGTTTAGATAAGACTACCACGACTCAGGATTTAGATGTAGGTGATTGTGTTTCAGAATTGTAGCCAACCATTATATCTTTCGATTTCCTCTTCTTGCTCCTCCCTCAGTATGAAAATGAAGACTACTGACCATGGAAAACTCAATGTCCATCTAATATGAAGCTTAGGAATGGCTCTATGAAGGAGAGACAGAGCACGTGAATGTTAAAAAAGAGCTCCTAAGAGATTTCCAGTGAGATGATTTCTCCACTCATTCGTTGATCAGCAAAAATTCCTCTGTCTGCTTATCAAATATTTGAGAACTAAATGAAATCGAATATTATAGTCATTTGCTTTATTTTAGTAACGAATTAAAACGCGTCTAATTTCTGTTAATCTCGTACTTTTCGAAAATCATACACTAAAAGAAGTAGCTACTCCTCCTTTTTTAGTTTAAGTATATACTAAAAATTTTGCGTTTGTTCAACGTTATAATGTGACGTTTTACTTATTTAATAAATCAGGTACGTATCGTTCACGATACACCAAATTATTTAAAACTTTAAAGAGGAAATACTTACGTATTCACTACCAAGGAGTGTCTAAGGGAGTGTCTTTTCGATTGCAGCGCCCTCTAAACATGGCAAATTCGTGTATTGCAGTGAAGCCACCTAGCCAGGGAAAGCAGCCAGTTCCTTGCGTTATTTTTCCACCGCCCAGCAAGGTTTTCAATAGCTCACACCACGTGACTAATTTTACATACACTTTGACTCTGTTCAAAGTGGTCATTTCTTAAATTTTACCATCGTAATTTTCTTTTCACAATGATTAGTTAAAATTATTTTCCTTAATAAAATCCCATTTTGTAAAACAAGTAGCAGCTATGCTCAACATAAAAATTTTAATATTTCGAACATTCTACTATATTTAACATATTATAATAAATTGAAATTTATGGCTTAATGCGAGACAACATGTTTTGTTTAATTGTATTTTATAGAATTTAGGATATTTTCAATTAAAGTCACATCGAGTTTCTTACTTGTATAAACTGTCAATAGATGGCAGCAGGCACTTCTCGTATCAACCATAAAAAAAATTACTATTGGAACAAACTGCAGACACCTATATATATCGATATGCACCAGGGAACACAAAACTGCAACATACATTGACTTACATGTTTGCAAGATGATTAAATGTATTAATTTACATATTAATTTTAAAAATTCTGCAAAATTACTCAAAATAAACATACAACGGCTTTTCCAGGTATCGTAAAATATACTCCTTAACGGGATAAAATACTCACTGAATAACTTTAGGGTCAGCTATCACTATGCCAAACAGTCATGGGTGTTAGACAGGTTGAAACACTGATTAAATCGCAATAAATATACCAAGAGTAAGACAAACCACAGATGCAGTGGACTAAAAATGATTGCACTGCGCATGCGCAGATCGCCCCTTACAGTTGTTTTTGTGCATGCACATCAATTTGCCACGTTCAGCTTCGGTAAATTTCCGCAGAACGGCGCCACTTACGCTTGTGCGAAGCTTAGCCTTCTTCTCCTTAGACCTTCTTTGATTTCATTTTGTAAGACCTGAATCTTTCGCATATTCATGTAGGTGGCTCAAACTATTATTTTCGCGAAGCCTATATGGAAGGAAACTTATTTAAAAAAAGTATTATTTGAAAAAATAACGGAAGACAATGTTATATTAATATACAATTCAATATATGAGTATAAAGTTATAAATATTATAATAAAACAATATTATTATAATAATACCTGATAATAATATAATAAAACAATATTATTTATTGTTTTATTACTATTATGTTATGAATAGAGAAATACGTTATCGATGGGCAGAGTTATCAATGGACAAACATTTCGTGGCCAACGTTTGGAGTAGAGCCTAATTTTATGGAGTCGAAACCTTTACATTATTTTAAGATACGGTGAGATGAATGTGTACATGAAATTTGGTGGCCCTAGCTCTCACTGTCTAGGAGGAGTTGACAGACAAATAGAGACAGAGAGAGAGAGAGACAAACATTCTAAAATTTATAATAAATAATGTAAATACACTTTAAATATATTTATATTATTTATTATATCTCATAATAATTATTATATATCCTAGTAATTATTATACCTCATTGTAAGTCAAAATTATTCACTGCTTCCGATAAAAATCTATCGCTACCAGAATAATATCTCTATTACCTGTATCCTATCTATGATGTGCGTGAGGGTAGGGTTGGGCTGTTTTACCTCTGAGCGGCACTTTTTTTCACACCATGGGCTAAATGGCCGGATCACAAGGACCCCGAAGGCTTAGAGAAGGTTGGGGGAGGGAACCCACTGGAATGATGTGCTTGAGGAAATATCCATCTGTTAAAACAGTGATTCCCCCTCCAGCCTCGTGAGACCATGGCTAGATATTCCAAAAAAAAAAAAACACGAAAAGCATTGGCTCAAGATATCATTGTAGTGATGATGCCCATAGAGAAGAACATTTATTTAAAATGCAACGGAAAACAACGGGAATTGCAGAGATTTTTGAGAGTCTTTCTGAGGAAATAGATTAAATAGAACACAGAATATTTAGATTCATTTTGATACTATGTTTAATTTGGAAAGAAAAACCATTGCAATTCATCGATCAAAATACACGTAAATTTGCATATAAGTATATATTTTTTCACCTAATTTTATATAGGAAAAATTATTTGATTTCCATAAAGTGGGTGTTAAAAAATAATACTTGGTGAAAGTATCCGAAGGTCCGAAATAGAATGTGAATTTGGGTTGGGTTGTTTTACCTCTGAGCACACCATATACCCCAAAGGCTCAGAGAAAGTTGGGGCAGGGGATCCACTGAAACAGCTGTTGGAAGACATATGGTAGCCTCCCGTCAAGGCCATCCAGCGTGTTCTTTAACGTGCACAAGGTAGGTATTTAACTCACTTTTGTGAGATAAATGACATCGGAATGAGCTAATCACGGCAGATAAAACGTCATCTTAAAATGTGTTGCAGCTATTCCACGATTTATATGGTTCCGGTTTACACTGACAAGAATGCTGTCAGTTTCGATTTACAATGTAACAGACTCGGTTTTACAAAGTACGGTTTGAGGTTTTTTTTATATGTTACGTATCATGAAGTAGCAGTGATATAGTGCCATGGGAGATTATTAGACTATCATCCAAAATTAAAAATCAACCAAATGGTTTCAATTCATGTCATTTATTTTCAACAATCAATAGATAATACCAACAGGAACAAAATAGGATAATTTTATTCCTATATTAATAAAATCGTGATCTATAACAAGTTACATTTATATCCGTTCATTAAAATTATGTCCTTGCTATTTTAATGCAATATGTCTAGGACATATTAATGAAATAAAGACAGTTTTGAATCGGCACGAGGTCTGACTTTTCTAGATTAAAATTTTTAGACTATGAAAATCAGTGTTTTTTAATCATTTTTAGCAACTTTAACCATGTAGATTATTTTATAAGCTAATGCAGTGGAAAGCGTATTATGAATCCCACTTGTCTCCATTTACAAGATATTCCCATTAATTGGAGAAATTCAGTCAAATATCTTGGGGTTGTTATACATAAGAAGTTAAAGTGGGATTATCACATAAATAATATAATCTCCAAAGTCAATTCATTGAGGAAGGTCCACTCCATTTCTCCTAAGGAGAAATTCCATTTTAATGATTGATCATAAGCTTTTACTCTATGATATGATCATCAGATCGGTGATTCTCTATGCTTCACCCATATGGGCGAATACTACACCCACCAATATTCCTGAGATTTAGGTCTTACAGAATAAGATTTTGAGAACTGCAGTCCATGCCCCCTGGTTTGTCACTAACAGACAACTCCATAAAGACCTGGGCATCGACCATATATACAGGGTGAATCTGAAAAAGTGGGCAAAACTTTACGGGGTGGTAGAACGCAGCTATACGAGCAATATTCGTCATAGAAAGTATGGGCGGAACGCAAACGGCGAGCCGCTTGGTGGCGTTGGAAATGGTATAAAAGGGTCGGTCCTCGCACCCAACGGCATTTCTACCGTGGATTGCCCAGAGGATGGCTAGTTATACTAACCACGAAATGGCGGATATGCACTTTGTGTACGGTGCGGCGGACGGGAATGCACGTGAGGCACAGAGTATCTCCTCTCCTTCTTGTGTTCATTCTTTAAATGTGACAGTGGAAAACTACCTTTTAACTTCTCACCGCTTGCGTTCCGACCATACATTCTATGACGAATATTGCTCGTATAGCTGCGTTCTACCACCCCATAAAGTTTTGTCCACTTTTTCAGATTCACCCTGTATATATATACACCCATAGAAAACGCACCTCAAAAAGATTTTTTAATAATATAATCATAATGAGATTATTTCTTCCTTGATTCTTTACGATCATACTGTTTTGAACAAGTACAAGAGTCCTAAAACGGTATCGTTCTCTGAGGAGACCTACCCGTTTTACGTTTCTTATACAATTTTACTGCTATTTTTAGCTTTTCTTATGTTTGCCCTTAGGAGCACACCTAAGGGTGGTTTACTTATATATTTTGTTCTTACTCTTGCCAAATAGGCATATCTTTATGATGGAGATGGTTAGGGGTAAAATTATTACCCGGTACATCAAATATGATTATACGATCTACGATAAGCTAATACAGCTGATCCATAAGTACACTGTTTCACAAAATAAATGCTAATTTGCTGACTCAATTTAATATTTTTCGCTAATTAACAAAGTCTTTGACTCTTCGCTGCATTGGCTGAATCATTCAATCAAGTTTACACTTGATTGAATAATTCAGCCAATGGTGGCCTATGGCTTCCATTCATTGCTGCTATATTTCAGCGCATGCGCATTTTTCGTTTAAGCTGTTTTACCTCTGAAAGGCTCTTTTTAGCACACAATGGGCTAAATGGCCAGGTCACAAGGACCCTGAAGGCTTAAAGAAGGTTGGGGGAGGGAACCCACCTGGAACAGCTGTTAGGAGACAGATATTAGCCTCCCGTCGAGGTCATTTAGCGAGTTCTTTAACGTGCACAGGGTATGGCTATCCCGCACACAGAACCATGGCTTAACGTGCAAGCCCACGGTGTCCCCTACTGATCGTGGGCAGGGCGGGGAGTTTTGCGAGGATAAATCTCGACGCTCACACAGCTTGGACTCGAACTTGGAAACTGAAGATTATGAGCCTGGAGTGCTACTTACTGAACCACCTCCTTCCCAGCGCATTTTTGCAATCGTCATCCAGTATATATATATAGACGATTGTGAGTTAGTGATTTACTGATGGCTGATTGCCAGGGGAAAAAGATAAATCTAACTATGATGCAGAAATGGTAGAACTCTTAAAATTTGCACCTAGAAATAATAGATCTCTGGAAAAAATTTTACGAATTTTTTTCCTCCGATGTGTCTGTCCTTTTAGGTCAAATGGAAGTCACGTAGAGGTCAAGACTTGATCTACGAGTACTTGAAACGTGAAAACTGGTGTCTGGGGGTGTTTTGGAATGTAGATCCCAGAAATTACTAAAGTTCGGATGTGGTGGGAGGCGAGGAGGAGGGGGTTGTCCTTTGAAGTCAAAGGGTACTAGAGAGTTAAAAATTGGTGGCTGAAGGTGATTTGGGTCGTAGATCTCAGAAATGTTGTCAAAGTTTGGATGCGATTGGTTCTACAATGTCAAAGATCGAATTTCCATGTACCGGCGTTAGAGAGCTGAAAATTGGCCTCAGTCGGTATTTCCGGGTAGTAAATCTGAGAAACGGTATGAATTTTTGAATACGATGGGTGTTCATAATGAATTAGAAGTTATAGTGACGGCTAAAAATTATTATTTTAGCAGTTATTATTTTTTTGTTTTGTTTTCGATTTCGTTGTTGGGACTTACAGCCAATATTTGCTTTATGTCCCAATGTGAGAACACATATTATTTTGACATCTCGATAAGTGAACAAGTTTTGTTAAGGGACAGTCAAAACATACACAGTCGTATCAGAATAATATGACCACCTACCATGGTATATTTATGGTAGGTGGTCATATTATTCTGATACGACTGTGTTGTTGGGTTGGGTTGTTTTACCTCTGAGCGGCACTTTTTTGCACACCATGGGCTAAATGGCCAGGTCACAAGGACCCCGAAGGATCAGAGAAGGTTGGGGGAGGGGACCCACTGGAACAGCTGCTGGGAGACAGATGGTAGCCTCCCGTCAAGGCCATCCAGCGTGTTCTTTAACGTGCACAGGGTATGGCTCTCCCGCACACGGGGCCACGGCTTAACGTCCCATCCGACGGACGGCGGCCTTTCCAAGCCCATCGGTGTCCCCTACTGACCGTGGGCAAGGCGGGGAATTTTGCGGAGATAAATCTCAACGCTGACCCAGCTGGGGATACGCCCATGCCAAATCTGGATCTTCCCAGTGGCAGCGTTACCGTGAGCCAATGCAATATAACTGAATTACCAAGGTCTTGGAAACAATTAAAGCGATTGAATTCTAGTAATAAATAATATTAAGATTACGGCGGTAGTGTAATGGAAAAATTAATATTGTGTAAAGTAAAACAGATGATTTAGTACTGAGTAACAAATTGAATGCTGTGATTGTCTACATGACACTGAAAATAATAATTGCATAATGAATATAAAAATGATATTAATATTTTTCATAAAATTAATAAAGACTAAATTTCAAATTATTTTTCTTGTGATGGTTCCTGTACCAAAAGAATTCTGAATTAAAAGAAAGTTTATTTCAATGTTATCGTGTTTTTTGTCTTTGTTTAATCCCAGGATATCTATTACTGTCAATTGCAATTTTTGTTCTTACGAGAATCACCGAGCTTTTAAGGTTAAAATCCACACAATATTTCTTGATGTCTTTCATCGAAAAGATTGTTCATAGAGATAAGTACTTTCAAAACGGTAGATACATTATCTGGACAAATTACTATGAACATTTACTTAATGCTCCGTCGTCTGTGTCACGATATAGTTCCCAAATTTGAAAGTTTCCAATTCTCTGTGAATACCTCTCGTTGAAATGAGTTTTGAAGTATTGCTAAACTGTCCTCTCTCTCAGCATATGTTTTGTAGCAGCTTTGGTTTTGCCGTACAGTTCGAGCCATCAAACACCTGTACCTATCTCTCAGAGTCTTTTTCCTGCCGTATTTATCAAAAATGGCGGACGTTTTTTTTTTTTTTTTTTTTTTTTTGAGACCGTTGTCACGTGATTTCCCGCTTATTTCCATCACTTCAGTTACGGATACCCATCGCGATAATCACCTTTCGAACAGATACCCATCAACGGATCGCCTTTAAACGGATACCCATCAACGATAATCGCCTTTCGAAGATCAATAAGATCAGTCATTTTACACAGGTCGCACTTGACTTTGCTTCCCACCATGCCTTTATGGCTCTTTTGTAGGACTTCGTAGTGACGTACAAGGATTGGGTTGTTTTACCTCTGAGACCTCTTCTCTCTCTTTTTTGCACACCATGGGCTAAATGGCTAGATCACATGGACCCCAGAGGCTCAGAGAGAGTTGGGGGAGGGGACCCACTGAAACAGCTGTTGGGAGACAGATGGTAGCCTCCCGTCATGGCCATCCAGCGTGTTCTTTAACGTGCACAGGGTATGACTCTCCCGCACAAGAGGTCACGGCTTAACGTCTCATCCGAAGGACGGCGACCGTTCCAAGCCCATCGGTGTCCCCTGCTGACCGTGGGCAGGGCGTGGAATTTTGCGGAGATAAATCTCAACAATGACCCAGCTGAGACTCGAACTTGGGAACTACAGATTACAAGCCTGGTGCGCTACCGACTGAGCCACCCCGCCAGAGACCTATATCAGTAAGAAATTTGTATACATTGGCATTTTCATGATACTTTCGCGCAATGATACTTTGGCCAAGTAGTGTGCACCGTTATGCAAATTTTTCGACATTCGAAGAATTTTCATAAAATAGTAACTTCCAAAACTAGACAGCAACATCTGTTGTACGAATTGCAGGATAATGTACTCCCCTTTTTTCCGTTTAAATATTGATTCAATCGCTTCCATTTGTGTATTTGGCATCACATCTAACAATGAGCACATAATTCATAGCTTTTAAGTTCGAATGCCTTCTTAAAATCAGGCCGCAATAAAATATAATATTCGACAAACTTATAATTATTATATTATGATTGTAGATCTGTCAAACAATGTAAAAATTATGCGCCAAATATTCATATTCAAAAAAAAAACAACAACAGAAAATTGACAAAATGAGTTGAAAAAAATTGTTTGTCCTTACTGGGATTCGAACCCAGGTCTCCCAGAAGCATCCCGGGCGTCTTAACTGCTAGACCACCGAGGAGCTCTAAGTATATCGAATTCCGGTCAGGAGAACCAATATTTTTTCAACTCATTTTTTTGAAGTGTTCCTTGTCTACAGGACTTTTCCTGTGATAAATTATTACTGAATATTATATATTTGACTTTGTCTTGAAAAGCAGCCATGTGCCATTCTTAGAGTTACGTCATGTCACATGTTAAGCACTGCTGCCTTACAAAAGCTTATATTACTATATTTGAGTTTCCGAATAATTAGAAACTCATCTCGACAATATTCATTTCAATATTTAAATATGGCGACTATAAAATAAATTATTATTATTATCATTATTCAATTAATTTTTATAACGGCAGTCAAATTCGAGAGGGGGGAGAAGGGGGGAAATTAAATATTAAAAGATATATACTATTAATCTGACATTATGATCAGTAAATATAGTTTTTTAATTTGGCTTACTTAAATCTGATATTAAATATAACTGATATAACTGATATTAAATCGTCACTACGATTTTATATTTAAAATGTTATAGCAGAGTCATCATCATCATCATCATCATCCACAAGCAGCCATGGGCTACGGAGGTCCAACCAGACCGATATTGAGAATGAAGAGAATTAAACGAGATTGCATATTACCAGAATAGGCATCTGACCACCAATTTATTGACTTATATGTAATTATTTATCTATATATTTCATCTAATGTGTAGTTGTAGTATTAATGTGTAATGCTAGATGGCGAAGCTATTTGTGAGGTTTTTATTTTCAAATCATTGACCTTTATTCTGGGTAAACTATCACATATTACATTACCATTCCTCAATATTTGCATGTTAAATTTACAATGGATGTAACATAAGCTTGAAAGAACTGCAGTTTACAGAACTTTGTTTTCGTTCGTTGCTTTAGTCCAGAATTTGTTCAGAATATTTCTTATTTTTAATAGTAATTTCTTACAGTAAGAAAAAAATTTCCTTTTGAATTTCATAAGAGGTTCAAAAAATAATTTTTTTTTAGTAATATATTATTAAAAGTTTATTCTTTTAGCTATGGCATTTGTAAATGAATGTAAAACATACTGGTTAACGAGGTCGAGCATTCATTATTTCGCAACACAATATTGCAAATGGAATATTATTGTGTCAACAATTGAATCCTCTTTGACGGAACACAAGAGCTTCCCTTCTACTATTTTCGTTTTCGCCATGACACCTAGCAAGTGAAGCAGAAGGTCATGTCGGTTCCGGTGCTACGTAAAATTCCCCGCCCTGCCCACGGTCAGTAGGGGACAACGATGGGCTTGGAAAGGCCGCCGTCCGTAGGATGGGACGTTAAGCCGTGGCCCCATGTGCGGGAGAGCCATACCCTGTGCACGTTAAAGAACACGCTTTATGGCCTTGACGGGAGGCTACCATCTGTCTCCCAACAGCTGTTCCACACAACCCGGTTCCGGTGAGATAGCTGAAATGGAAGAATATTCATTTTGCGGGGATATCTAAGCACACAGGTAAGACAACAGAGGTATGTGAAATTTTATCCCTTGCATTAAAATATTCTCAGGAATTAAATAGTAAGACGCATTTTCTAAATACCATGTCGTTTTGCTCTATATAGCTATATTTGATTAATCAGAAAAATACTCTTTTTATACGCAAGTGTTTATACATTTTCGAGACTATGCACGGTTCATCTCATAGTTCTGAATAGTAGAAAGTTTTCGTTTTGTAAACAATTCAAACTCGGATATTTAACAGTTCATAATTTCCATTTAACTTTGGTTTTACCTCCAAAATTTATTATGTATCTGAAGGTACTAATTCGAAGAAGTGAGAGATTAAGAATATCCAACAATGTTTAATTAGTGCTTTTCGAAATAAATATTTATAGTTTATTACTTCGTTAAAGTAACCGTTGTATTTTTAAACGCCTGCTAATCATAGATGTGAAATCGGTGCTGTCTATGTTACTTCTTAGTTAGGCACTGAGGTATCAAAATTTCAAATTTTCAACGTAAATTATACTGAATATTTAAAACTGAATTACAGTGACGTTGTCTTAAGCACAACCATGCTACTATTTTATCTATGTATCTATCATGCTGATGATGAAAAAAAATTCATATCCCCAGATCCATAAATGGGTCGAGAAAAAAATCACTTGGCTCTACAAAGAGACAGCGTAAAAATGACATGGTGCTTTAAATTATTTCAGAATGTTTGTTAAATATTTATTGTTTGAGGTCTGTGAGGAAAAAAAAATTATCGTTATCAATTTTCTTTTAACGGGTACTAATGAGTATCTTTGTTCACCTTGGAATCTATTAAGTACTTTTCTTCAAATACTTCCAGAAATGAAATAATAATTGCCTCCCTTATTCCTCATTAGGAAAAAAAAATAACAGCTTTGAAACAAAATAACATTAAATTTTAAAATTGCCCCATGATACGCATTGTTCACCTATTTAAGTCTCGATGCAATAGATTGATTCTTTTTACCTATAAAACGTACATTGCTTGGTAAAGAATTGTGTGTAAATTTAATCTCTTAAAGTGCGTTTACATTATTTGAGACAAGCTCTATTTGCAAGTTTGATTTCCTTCTTCGTAAAAGTGGGAAATTTTCGTTTGTTAATCATTCCATAGATCAGTTTTTGTTCATAGCTTTAACTGCATCTTTTATTTTAAATATATAATGTATTTTCTTTAAATGATTTAGTATGAAACTTTGAATATTTAAAAAATAACTCTTTTTTTATCTGAAAATAAGAATAGATTCAGATAGCTGCACATTCATTTAATATGCATTCTCATATTTCCATTGGTTCTTCCACACAACATTCTTTCAGCTTTGAAATCTGAAATCATTGAGTTCAGTCGCTATATCTCTTGCATTTGTTGAATGCTTCACGATTTTCTAAAAGTGTGATTTTTAAATTCTTGATGTTTTACTTCACAAAAGATTGGAAACAATATGAAATACTGGTCTAAATCATATTTATCATAACATAATTACACATAATTAATTTATATTTAGATATTTAAATTTGCACTATTCTGCATAGCTTTATTATATTTACTGGTAAATTATTCTCTTTATTACTAGGTATAAATTCAAAATTACCCTTCACAAGTTAATAAAAAAACTATTCTTAATATTTAGAAAAAAAAATGAGACGATAAGTTTAAATTTCATACATTTTGGCGTTTATTCTGAGAATCCACCATGCTGCGGTATAATAATAGAGAAGATAAGAACAAATTTGAGAGTAATTATTACGTATACAGGGTGTTTCAAAATTCTCTGTATAAATTTCAATGGGAGATAGGGAACACCAAGACAAAATTTTTTGTCTGTAAATGTGTCCGCTGACGTAACCCTTCGGTGCTAGAGGGCGCTGACAGAAATATCGGTGGAGCTTAAGCATAAATGAATGGAAACGAGTGTGAGAAGCATGTTTATTTAAAGGTGTTCAAAGTTGCAATCGGCAACAGCATTTCCTGCATGACAGCGTGGAAACATTGATTTGTCATACATAAGCATCTGATAGGATGCCATGTAAATGACTTATATTCTAAGCTTTACCAGCGAATATAATAAAGCAATTTCTAAAAAAATCGTTGCCGATATTTTTTCTGAATTCTGTAATCAACCATAGTGTTCAGATATTTTTTGAGCTACTATTCACGAGGTTCTTCATGTGTCCCCAGAGGAAGAAAACGATACATGTTAAATTGGGCGATCTTGGTGGCGACGGGTTCCCGCCAGCCTATCCATCGGTCCCCAAAAGTGATGTTCAGATAATCCCGCACATCACTGCTGAAGTGTGCTGGCGCCCGGTCGTGTTGAAACCACATTTGTCTGCGAATAGCCACTATATCTTCCAGCAGTCCTGGCAATATTTCTTCAAGTGAGGCAGCAGGTATGGCCCAATCAAAATGTCAAGGAATGATACCCGCCCAAACATTGACGGCAAACCGTTGTTGATGACCATGCGCCTTTGTGGCATGTGGATTTTGGTGTGCCCAAACGTGAGAATTGTGCACATTAAACACACCCTCGCATGTGAACGAGGCCTCATCTGATAAGAGTACATGAGCCGGGAAATCAGGTTGTACCGCAGTCTGCTGCAGAGACCAGCGCACAAATTCTACACGAAGAGTGTAATCCTGAGGCTGCAATGCCTGGAATCTCTGACGATAAAACGGATGTAACTGTTGCTCGTGCCACACTCTCCACACGAGGGGGTGGTTCACACCGAGGCTACGTGCAACAGCTCACGTGCTTGTGCCTGGATTATCATCAATCTGTCATAGTATATCTTCTTCCATGTCAGGAGTGTGCATAGTTTTCTCCTGACCAGTGTCATGCATGTTTGCATGGAATGTTCCAGTTTCTCGCAGTTGCTGGTGCAAACGCACAAATGTTTGGTGGTTTGGCACATGTCTGTTTGCGAAACGTTATCGGTACAACCTCACAGCAGCTCTTCCGTTCCCATTGACAGCACCATACGCCAGATGCATGTCAGCCATCTCAGCAGTCGTGAAACACTCCATGTTACACATAATGTGCATGATTTACGAATGCCGACTGCAAACACCAGTCCGTTTTCTGTTCCCACTTCGCCCCTCTAGCAAATTGCAGGCCGCCAAACAGCGCCCTCTAGCGCCGTAGGGTTAGGTCAGCAGACATACATTCACAGAAGAAAAAGATTTGTCTTGATGTTCCCTATCGCTCATTGAAATTTGTACAGAGAGTTTTGAAACATCCTGCCTGTATAACTCATCAACTGGGTTAATTCATTTTAGTTTCAATAGCTTGCTAAATCTTTTACACTTATATTGTATCTTGTATCTGATAATCTGTTATAATTGTTTTGTACAGTTTATCTCAATCGATAATTATAATAGTGCTCAAAGCATGTCTCATTCGTTTCACAGTTCCAACTTAAATGACGAATTTCCATTCGATATTAAACACGTTTTAAGATTATTTTAGAAACACTAATACAGAAATGTCCAAGTGAAAAAATAACAATTGAGATGGTTGATGAATCCTTGAAGATTCAACCTTTTTTATTTGGTAAAACTAATTCAGTCTCTACAAATGTAGAAACTGGAGCGGGAGTTACTCAGTATGGCTGAACAAGTGTTGAATTAAAGCGAATCGTTAATTCTTTTAAATATTATTTTAATATTTCAACAGGTAGTTACAATTATCACGAAAAAAATGTTTATATATATTGATATCAATAAAATTGTGAAGTAGTATTCGTTTTATTTTCGATAAATTCTCAGTAAAAGTATCTGAAGTGTCGTTAGATGTATAAAGGATTTAGTTCTGTTTTAGTTTATTTATTGCAATAGAGACTCCATGAGGACAGATTTTAGGATAAATATGTAAAATATGTCAAATATATTTCTAAATCAATTCTTTTATGCTGAAGATTTTCTGTTTTATTTAATAAATAACTGAAACAGGATGTTATGTTATATTGATGTGATATAACACAGTCTGAAGAAGATGTGTGTCTATAACACGGTATAAAGTATATTAAATGTATAACGATGTGTTTCTATAACACAGTCTGAAGTTTAATAAATGTATTAAGTAATAAATGTCAATTAATATGTTTATATATTAGTAGGCCTGTAAAGAGTATCTAGGTAGTCACTGGAAGGAGAGCTTATGCACCAATCCCCTGTGATGATGCATAGAACAGGCCAGGCCTAGCACCTAGGTCCGACCCCGCCTTCTCGTGGTTAGTACATACCTTTCAAAAAACTTTACGTTTCGGTGAAGTGGTGTGGGAGTACGGGTGCCTGGACGATATTGTACGTCACATCCACGAAAAGTGTCGCAAGCCTTTTACTTCCGTCATCGCTTAGAAGGGAGGATTCTACGAGAAGCGACTATTGACCAGACTTGGTATAACCTCGCTAGGAATACTTTACCCGACGAAGGAAGGGATCACTCTAACCCTTCCGTAGTGGCAGGAATTACTAGTGGTGATGGACAGAATCGACGTCGCTAATTCCACCGAAAGAGAGATTTGGTTCGTGATGAACAACCTACAATTGTGCGCTTACTGTAATAATGATGGGTTTCGTCGCCTCGACATCATCAAATCCCTACCTGGTTCGACATCTTGTGGCGTAAACCTCGCCTTGGCCCAGTGAGAGGAAATGCGAAACCGTAGCAACGATGTGAAGAACAACCTGAATCATCACCGCACGTCCTATGTTAATTTTCACCTGCGGCACGCCATCGCTGAACAGAGAGATCCTATCTGTCCTTTGATGACGGGTTAAAGAGAGCGAAAGACAACCTGTATACTAGCGACAATTGGTTTTGTAAATAAAAGTCCGATATTACCTAACAATTACTGTGTTGTGTACTCGTTTACGTTATGAATCGTGTGAAGACAACATCAGCAACAGCTGTGATTTGTGGGGTCACGTTATCTCCAGATTATTTAGCCACACGTTGCGGAGATTCCAGGCATTTGGGAAGAAACGTTTGGTTGAGCGTGTGTAATGAAACAGTGGATATCAGATTATTTTTGCGTAAACAACCGACGGTGAAAAGAATTAACTTATCTTTTTCTCAGTGGAAGAAACTCATTATCCGAGTTACCAATTCTGTCTGGTGGAGGTGGGAACAAAAGCGATGTACTATAACCATCCGGTAATTTACACATCGAGAGAGTTGTGTGAAGAGGCTGCAGACCGTACATCTATAGACATACCTGACTCCAAGGTCATCCTACGCATTATTTAAGAGGCACAGGGTATGGCTCTCCAGCACATGGGGTCACAGTTTAATGTCCCCACCCACGGACGGGTGACTTTCCAAACCCATCGGTGTCTCCTTTCTCATGGTGGTCAGGACGGAGTGTTTGACGGAGATAACTGAACGCTGGCACAGATGGGATTCGAACCTGGGAACTGCAGATTACGTAATGCAGAGAAGCAAACTTCGGTAGGCGCATTCTTACATTAGTTCTATGGGGCTTCCCTTCTTTGTGACTATATATTATTTGGCTTTTACTGTCTAACAGTTTCCCTTAGAAATGTCGCGTCTGAATGTTGGAATCCTTGTTACCTGGTCATTTAATTAGCTCCACTGTAAAGCAGAAAGGAAATGACCCTCAGAGTTAAAAAACGAACCTAATTCGAACAAATGTTTTGTCACATTATTCTTTCTGCTATTGATGAAGGGGCTGGGGTGGCTCAGTCGGTAGCACGCCAAGTTCGTAATCTGTAGTTCCCAGGTTCAAGTCCCAGCTGGGTCAGCTTTGATATTTATCTCCGCAAAAATTCCCCGCCCTGCCCACGGTCAGTAGGAGAAACCGATGGGCTTGGAAAGGACACCCTCCGTCAGATGGGACGTTAAGCCGTGGCCCATGTGCCGGAGAGCCATACCATGTGCACGCTACAGAACACGCTGGATGGCCTTGACGGGAGGCTGCCATCTATCTGCCAACAGCTGTTCTAGTGGGTCCCCTCCCACAACATTCTCTGATCATCGGGTTTTCAATCGGGTTTTCCAAAGTTCATCGGGTTTTCCAAAGAGCACCAGTCTCCTTTTGAATTCGTGATCAAGTTAGAAGCTAATTCGATTAATTTCGTTTCGGTAGATGTGAAGATAATTTCTTTTTTTCTTCTATCGTCTCATTTGTATCTCTCTTAATTAAGTAGGCTTAGTGAAACTGAGACTGTTTGCCTTTCGGAAATCGACTTTGAAGTTGAACTCACTGGGATAGAAATGGCACAGATTAATATAACTCCGTAAAGATAGCACACTATAACGTTAAAAAACAACCTTTTGTCCGATTTCAGCGCCTCTATCGTCATGGGTATGTACTACTCACTTCATTTTCATTCCGTCTGATTAGTTTTTAATAAATCTAAAGCAGATAGATCGTAGCGTGACAGAATAAATCGCCAGGCCATTTAGCCAGCCCATTCCTTCTTCAACGGATTATGCCAATGACACCGATAAAATATAGGGACAAACCAGTTATATCTGAAGCTGAAGAACTAGTGGAACAAATTTTATAGCTTAATTATACCTAAAAATTAAACTTATAGATGTAAATTTCAATCGTTTGTTATTTGCTTTTAAAAATTTAGTATCTGACTTTAAATATTCAATGATATTTCAACAAATAGTAATAGGCATATTATTTTACTGACATAACTTTAAAATTGAAATTTAATTTTAAATAAACTAAGTCACTAAAATTTTCTCCCATTTAATTTCTCTTCACCCGCAAGTGGCGCTGAATGGGTAATGACCGCTCGAAACCCATTTTAATAACCAAAGTGTCCCAACTGGATACCTTAATCTGTGACAAATGATGATGAATCATCCATTTAATAAAGTAATTATTTTCACTGACTGTAACTCTGTTCTGCAGAGCTTAATGGTGATTTCGAAAAGCCAAAAGGATTCAATATGTGTTCATATTTGGAACCTTGTCAATTATAGTGAAGCGGGGGTGGCTCAGTCGGTAAAACGCCAGGCTCCTAATTTGCAGTTTTCAGGTTCGAGTCCTAGCCGGGCCAGTGTTAAGGTTTATCCCGAAAAACTCCCCGCCCTGACCTCGGATATTAGGAGACACCATTTGGCTTCGAAAGTCCGCCGTCCGTCGGATAGTATGCTAAGCCATGTGCGGGACACGTTAAATAACAGTATGGATAGCCTTCACGGGAGGTTACCAACAGCCGTTCAGTGGGTCCTCACCTACATCCTGTTCTCAGCACTCGGGGTCCTTGTTACCAGTCCATTTGGTCTGTTGTGTGCAAACAAGTGCAGCTTGTTTACGAACCTCTAAGCGGCACTTTATTACCTCTAAGTTTTCTTACCTCTAAGCGGCATTTTTTTGCACACCATGGGCTAAATGGCCAGGTCACATGGATCCCGAAGGCTCAGAGAAGGTTGGGGGAGGGGACCAACTGGAACAGCTGTTGGGAGACAGATGGTAGCCTCCCGTCAAGGCCATCCAGCGTGTTCTTTAACGTGCACAGGGTATGGCTCTCCCGCACACGGGGCCACGGCTTAACGTCCCATCCGACGGACGGCGGCCTTTCCAAGCCCATCGGTGTCCCCTACTGACCGTGGAAAGGGCGGGGAATTTTGCGGAGATAAATCTCAACGCTGACCCAGCTGGGACTCGAACCTGGGAACTACAGATTACGAGCCTGGCGCGCTACCGACTGAGCCACCCCCGCTCCTCATGAACTGTAGTTACGGGTTGATTTCCCTAAGTAGAAAATTTTCTGCGCAAGCTCCCGTTCCGCCCTCGGTGAGAAAGGGGGTACCTAAGAGCTTAGAAAAGTTTCAGTTTGTCGGATGGAACGTTACACCGTGGCCCCGTGTGCAGGAGAATCATATAACACGAAGATTAAAGAACACGTTAGATGGCCTTGATGGAAGACTTCCATCTATCTCCTAACACCTGCCCAGTGGATCCCTTTCCCCAAACTTCTCTCATATGGTCCAGTGGCCGAGTAGTTAGCTTGGTTGGCTACTGATCTGAGAGACCTGGAATCGAGCCCCGGGGTAAAGCACAAATGTTTGTGTTGTCTTTCTGCTAGTCCTTCCACTAGGCGTATAAACTGACAGGCTCCTGTTAGACCTTTATGTAAGCAGCTATTTGAGGAAATGTTAGCTAATTTAAAACTTCTCCCCTTCACGAGCTCTTGGGGGTCTTCATGACTTGGCCATTTATCTCAATTTTTGCACAAAAATGCCGCATCGAAGTAAACAAACCAACTCATTTCGGTTTGCTACCCTCATTGAGAGTATGACTGCCTAATTTAATATTCCTTCATATTTCCAATGAATCGAACCATCATCGTGGCGAAAATGTGGGTAGAAAGTAATTACTGACAATTTAATAAAAAAAACATATTTTGAAAATAAATTTTTTTCTACTTTATGCAGTTTCCCGTTCGAAAGCCATTTGGCATTTCGATATCCTTCAAAGAAGCTATAGCGCCTAAAGCGTTTCATTCTAAACTTTCAACAGCTAAACTCGGGATTTTCGTGACGTCTAGTCAGCCGCAATGGAAGAGTAGACCATTTACAGGGTCTACGATAGTGCAGGCTAGGTAGAACATTTAGCATAGTCTTGAGATTCGAGAACAAAAAATTGATATACACGTTTTACTAACTACCGTATTGTTTTTAATTGACCATTTTATATAAAATAATTGCTTTAATATAATAGTCAATATGTTCATGACAATAATTAGGGAGTCTGAAAGCTTTAAAATCCTCAAATTTGAACCTTTGAAATAAGTAGCTTCCAAGAGATCCTAGTTTATTAGGCTAAGAAGTAGGTTGCTAGCTAATTCCCCACATCTGACCAGAAAGATCCAAAATTGTATTGTCATTTATGAGAGAAACACAGCTTAGGGATGTATGATTAAGCCTTCAGTGGCATGGGATATGTGAATGTTATCTCATATTACGAATTTAATTTAGGAAGATACACAGCTTTCATTATAAAAACATATCATTTAGAATTTTAATTACTTTTTAAATCTTTGCGTCAGAGTAGTTGGATATCAAACTCATACAGAAACAGGTCTATAGCAAGTATAGATGTGGGGACAGAAGGACTAAAAACATTTAGTTTGATATAGGAAGTTTAAATTATAAAACCATTCTTGAAATCATTGAACTACCTTGGTAAAGGAATAATAAACATAACTCAAATGATCAGAAATTTTTAAATTATCCTGAATGAGTGGGATAAAGCCTCCTACATCGTACTAGGCGTGGAAAGTGCAGTAAACAGATCATTTAAGTCCCATCTAGTCCAAGCCATACCGGGCTACGAAACTCAGCAGGCCTGAACTCATATCTAGTATGATAATTATGATGAGTGGTATATCATAATAGTAAGAGTGATATCTATTTATTCCCTTTGTAGTCATGTTACGGGGTTTAGAAACAAACTACAATTGTTGAAGTCAAATTTGCAGGAAAACGATATAATTCATTTTGAAAGTTGTAAAGAGTTATATGAAGAAATGAAGCAACTTAGTAAAACAGTTAATTTTGAAAAATATGTTACTAAATTATATATGCTAATTGAAGATTTTAATAGCAGGTTTTCTCAATTTCATGACCTTTAGAAAGTTTAAATTTATTCAATAATCCGTTTAGTATTGATATTAGCATCGTAGGTCCTAAATAACAAATGGAATTATGTGTCCTTCAGGACGATCCAATTATTGCATGTAATAGAGAAACTGGAATAGAATTGGTCAAACTTTTGCCAAAATTAAAATGTCAAAAATGAAAGATTTTAGACTCCGAATAATTTCTACGTTTGTAATTACATATATCTGTGAGAGCGCATTTTCTGATATGAAATATATAAAAAAGGTACAGAAAATGCATGAAAGAATCTACTCTTGAGCATATACATCGGCTCGTAACAATAAATATAGATATGGACCTAAAAGAAATTATTGCCCAACAGCTACGGCCATTTTGTTCCCATTAAATTTATAAAATATTTGATAAGGTTTAGAAAATTTATAATGGTTTATTATTACTTATTATTTTTCGTATAAATAAAACAATTTTTTTGAAGTGGCATGAATTGACTATTCAATTACCTATCCTATTCTTTTTCTTTGGCCCGCGAAATATTGGCAAAAGCAGAAATGGCCCGCGGTCTGAGAGAAGATGGACAGCACTGCATTATCCACTGGTAATAAACACCTTTTTCAAGTGATTGATTTTATTCTTGACTTCTTGTAATGCATCCTATGGATGCGATCTGGACCTCTAGAAAAGAATTAGTATCGGGTTGTGGATTAAACGAAACATTTCTTACTTGTAATTAAGAAGTTTGAAAGAAGAGTGGTAGTTATAAGAGGAGTGAAGAAATACCTTTAGGGCCGATTGGCATAGTCACTGGATCGAGTCTAAACAGATCGAAAGGCCTTTCAGCAATATGGAAATCAACAAGAGGGAAAATACAAAAGGAAAGCAGCAAGTATTGATGTTTTTCCTTAAAAACGACGTAATCACAATTGTTCAAGGATGAACCTCAAACGTAATCTCTGGAGTTGAACTTGCGCATTTTAGCCCTATATGAGCAGAGGATGATAGCGATGACGAAAGAAAAATTGAGACTCTCAAGCTACATATTCAGCATCATCCATCACATAATTATCTCCTCCCATCTGCAGTGAAAACTACTCGTCATTTCCTTCTTAAGATAAATGTTTTGCATTTGAATCCTTTAAAATATATTATCTTCTATGAATTTTACACGGCAGAGCGACAATTGGGTGGAAGTCAACTGGGTGGATAATAATTGGAAGTGCGACAATATTGGATACGACAACAAGAAGGATACGACAATTGGGAGGCTAAGACAATTGGGTGGACAATTCGATGGAACACAATTGGGAGGATATGAAAATGGAGTTGAAATAAAGAAATTATGACAAATAACAATTATCCATCTGAAAAATTATTACTGACATGGCGGGAATCGAACCCGCAACTCTGTAGATACATGCCAGAGCGCTCTACCATAAAATCCACGCATCGGAAGAAAATTCGCTTTCAGGATAAAAATTGTAAATCTTTCATTGGAATGTGGAGGACCTTGCGCCACCTATAATTCATGAAAGTAACTTATTTTCCGATTGTTGCTTATGATTTAGATCAGTGGTTCTCAACCTTTTAGGCTTCACGTACCCCCTGGAAATGTGTATGTAACTGGCGTAACCCTTGTATTGATAGATAAAACTCTAGTTATAGTATAACAATGGGAATAAAATGAAACATATATATCAGTGGTTCTCACCCTTTTATGCTTTTCGTACCCCCTGGAAATGTGTATGTAACTGGCTTATCCCTTGTATAGATAGATAAAACTATAGTTATAGGATAACAATGGGAATAAAATAAAACATATATATCAAATATTATATTGATTTGGAAAAGGCGTCGACGAATGTTTGAATTAGAAGCAAGTTGTAATGTCCATGAACCCTGAAACTAAAGTCGGTTTCCGAAAGACGATTTTCTGTTAGTTCGGCCTCTCCTACCTCAACAGTTGATCCTACTTGCGCATATTACTCTTCGGATTAATGTCTCTATGAATACGGAACTTGTGAGGGAATAATTAGAACACTTCCAAGAGAAGGGCTACTTCTTTCTGAAAACACACTTGTGATTTTAATCAAATTTCGCCTTTTCGTGTGTAGGAGAGTCTCAAATACTTATTGCAAAAAATAATAAATGCAAATAACCACTATGAAGAACTTGCAGCGATGTCTCATGTTATTTGATATGACTGATCAGCATCTGTGTGGGCAGCAATCTCCATTGCTCCTCCAAAGCATGTCGAGGGGCACGATGGCTCAGTCGGTGGTGCCACAGGCTCCTGATCTGCACTTCGCAGATTAGAGTCCCATCTGAGCGTTCGTTGAGATTTATCTCGGCAGAAGCTCCCCGCCTTGACTTCAGTCGGTATAGGTCACCGATAGACTGTTAAAGGCCTCCCTCTATCGGACGCGACGTTAAACCATGGTCCCGTGTGCTGGGAGAACCAAAACAAGACCACCTCGATGCAATAGGCGTGGACACTACAATCAAGGAGTGTCTAAGGGAGAAGAGAGCTAGCTTCCATAGACGTAATGTAAACTTTTCGATTGCAGCGCCCTCTAAACATGGCAAATTCGTGTATTGCAGTGAAGCCACCTAGCCAGGAGAGGAGCCAGTTCCTTGCGTTATTCTTCCACTGCCCAGCAAGATTTTCAATAGCTTACACCACGTGACTAATTTTACATACACTTTGACTTTGCTCAAAGTGTCCATTTCTTAAATTTTACCTTTGCTTTTCACAAGGATTAATTAAAATTATTTTCCTTAATAAAATCTCATTTTGTAAAACAAGAGGTAGCTATGCTCAACATAAAAATTTTAATACTTTGAACATTCTACTATATTTAATATATTATAATAAATTGAAATTTATGGCTTAATGCGAGACAACATGTTTTGTTTAATTATATTTTATAGAATTTAGGATATTTTCAATTAAAGTCACATCGAGTTTCTTACTTGTATAAACTGTCAATAGATGGCAGCAGGCACTTCTCGTATCAACCATAAAAAAAATTACTATTGGAACAAACTGCAGACACCTATATATGTCGATATGCTCCAGGGAACACCAAACTGCAACATACATTGACTTACATGTTCGCAAGATGATTAAATGTATTCATTTACATATTAATTTTAAAAATTCTGCAAAATTACTCAAAATAAACATACAACGGCTTTTCCAGGTATCGTAAAATATACTCCTGAACGGGATAAAATACTCACTGAATAACTTTAGGGTCAGCTATCACTATGCCAAACAGTGATGGATGTTAGACAGGTTGAAACACTGATTAAATCATAATAAATATACCAAGAGTAAGACAAACTACAGCTGCCGTGGACTAAAAATGATTGCACTGCGCATGCGCAGATCGCCCCTTACAGTTGTTTTTGTGCATGCACATCAATTTGCCACGTTCAGCTTCGGTAAAATTCCGCAGAACGGCGCCACTTACGCTTGTGCGAAGCTAGCCTTCTTCTCCTTAGACCTTCTTTGCTACAATGACAGGAAACTTAATTTTCAAAAATATTGCAGTCAAAATTAATTAAATTTATTTTTACAAAAATTATTTGGTAGTTGTTTATTTAAAAAAAAAGGTAATTATTTGTATAACATTTTCAAATATTTGAATAAAATCCTAATCGATAAATTATTTTATTCTAACTGGTTTCAAAATAAACAGCTTTAATTTAAATTAAAAAATTTAATCAATTAAATAATAATGCATAATAAATTTTCGTCCTTTCTTCTCTCTTTTTATTCAATGATGTCCAGGCCTGATGAATCAGTGTAGACTTGTCCATACCTTGTGCACATTAAAGAACATGCTAGGTGATCTTGACGTGAGACTACCATCTGTCTCCCAATAACCGTCCAATGGGTCCCCTTCTCCCACGTTCTCTGAGACCTCGGAGTCCTTCTGACCTGGCCATTTAATCCATTGTGTGCAAAAAAAGTGCCACTAGGAAGTAATTCTCTAATATACCTACAATTTATTTGTTTAGTTCGACCAAAGATACACTAGACTGAGAAATTGACCATGTGTTTATCATGATAGCCAACAATGCAGGGGTAAAACTGGTTTCTGGTGCCACACTGCATCTTAGTATTAATTCTTCACATTACTTTTGTCACCTTGTTCCTTTTAATTATATTTCATTATACACGTGATTAAATAAAATATCTCTTTATTTATATCTTTATGTACATATCATTTTTGCTCTTCACCTTATTTCGAATTCAAAATATCTTGGCAAAAATCCACCCATCCACTCGAAAGCATCCGTCTTTAGCTCATTAAAATTGTGGTAAACTATTTGCATATAATATATTGGTTTGCTTTCCTTTTCCGATGCTTTATCACTCGCATTTTATTAATCTTTTTTGAACTCACAGCCATCTCTTCTGCCTCACTTGACCCATAAGAGTACTGGTAGTTTCAGAAAAAGCCTGTTTAAATGGTCCCATTTTTTCTCAACTACAATACTAAATGAACCAGATTGTCGTAATGACTAAGTAACCTATTATGGTAAGCTTTAGCTGTAATTGAGGTGGGGGTGGCTCTGTCGGTAGCGCGCCAGGCTAGTAATCTGCAATTCCAAGGTTCGAGAACCACTTGGGACAGCGGCTCAGATTTATCTCTACAAATCTCCCTGCCCTTGGTCAGCAGAGGTCACCGATGGCCTTAGAAAGACCGCCGTCTTTCTGATGGGACACTAAGCCGTGATTCCAGGTCCAGGAGACCAATGTGTTTTGCACATTAAAGAGCACATTAGATGGCTTTGACGGGAGGCCATCCAATGTGCATCTATCTTCAAACTGCTGCTCCAATGGGTCCTCTCCCCCAACCTTCACTGAGACTTCGGGGTTCTTGTGACCTGCCCATTGTGTGCACAAAATGCATGTCAGAAGTAAAAACACACAACTTTGATTACAACTTGAGTTAAAGATAAATTTTTAACCATTACTCAACACCCTTCAAGTTTAAATTGCAAGATACTTTTAACAAGGCAACTGGCAGATCCAATTTCAGCTCCCTTATATGACCAACTATTCTTAGTTAAACTATCGCATTTGCTGTTAACATAGGGTTTGATATACATTTGCTGTTAACATAGAGTAACTTAGATTTTTGCAATAGGGCAATAGATATTTTCAAACCATTAATTTTCCTTCCCTGTAAGAGACATGCCTCAATGATATTGTAACTACTAGTGACAAAAGGACCTATTACCCCTGCCCAAAGAACAGAGGAAGACCAATTTTATTATTGAAGTCTTTAAGCACAAGAGTAAGAGTTCCTTTCTTACTAGCATTCAGAATATCCTCATCTTCCATTTGATGAATTAAGTTGTGTCCTATAGGTTGTATCCCGTTTTCTCGAAATTAATTTTAATTGTAGCATTTTAACAGAGTGACGTTTTGCATTGCAGTTTAAACATCGTAAATTTTTACTAATAAAATCACGTGATATTTGTTTCTATAATTTTTTTATATGCAATGCTTTTATATAAAATTTAGTGTTGTTGAGTAGTGAAATATTTTTTAACAATGGTCGAGTGGTTAGCACGCTTGGCTACTAATCTAACGGAACTAGGTTCGAGCCCCGGGTAAGGCATGGATGTTTGTGTTTTCTTTCTGCTGAGGTCCTGCCATCCTCACAGACCTTCTACTATGGCATATAAACTGACAGGCTCCTGTCAGACCTCTGTGGCAAGCAGCTGCTTGAGGGGGTATTAAAGTTTTTTATTTAAAAAAATTACATAGTTAAAGAAACTATAAATCTTGTAAACCTAGTAAAGCTTCTTTGTTCATTACATCGCAAGGCCATTACATCGTCTGACAGATGAGGTTCCGAGGTTCATGTGGACCGCCGAATGTGAAGTAGCCTTCCAACAATGGAAGCAAGCTCTTTCCACAGCACCAGTGTTAGCATATGCAAAAGCTAATAAGAGTTCATTTTAGATACTGACTCAAGTAACACAGGAGTTGGCTCTCTCTTCCATTAAAAGAATTATTAATCGTGATTCTCCAACTATATTTGGTATACACACTGAATATACATCAACGGTTAAACACTTGGTGTCACTCTACATGAGAAGCTTAAATGGGATTCACATGTAACTAATGTGTTTTCCAAAGCCAATATCGTTAGATGTAAACTTGGTCCCTTGATAATATGAAACTCTACGCTCCCTCCGCAAAAGAAGCTATTCTTGCATAAGACCATTCTGCAGCCTATTAGGACGTATGCCTCACCAGTGTGGGGCATTGCTACCAACACGAACGTCAGGAGACTACAGAGTTTCCAAAATGAAATTTTAAGATCGGTGGTCCGTGCGGCATGGTTTGGGAAGAAAAAAACCATTCACAATGACCTGGGCATTGACCACATATATACATACATCACGAAATTCTCGCAGACCTTTCTCGAGGCAGTGGGAAACCACCCTTACGAAATTATAAATACTTTACTCAATTATGATCCTTTGGTGGTGAAGAAGTTCAAACGCCCAAAGTTAATGGTTTTTTGAGGAACGTGTATTTATACTACGATGTAATCTACACTTTTATTGCTTTGTTGGTTATTTTTAACCTTTATGCTCTTTCTGTTGCGTTTTAAGTAATCGTCTTTATTTTGCCCATTGGGCCTCTTCGGTTTTTTTTTTATATTGTCATTGCTATTGGCGCTATATACTATGATTTTGAAGGTTACGGTCTAAGGCCAGGAACTTAATAAATGTTAATTAAGATATCAGATATCAACACAGCAGTTGGTGCTTTACTTTCACAACAACCAGAGGGACAAGAAATAGTTATTGCATATTTTAGTAAAACTTTGTCCAAACCAGAACCGAAATTATTATGTCACATGTAAAGAACTGTTAGCAATAATAAAAGCAATGCAACATTTTCATCATTATCTCTATGTCCAAAAATTTCTTATTCGTACTGATCATGCTGCCCTCAAGTGGAAACTAAACTTTAAAAACCCCAGACAAATTAATAGGTGAATACAGCGAGTGCAAGAGTACAATTTCTCTATTGATCGTAGAAGTGGCGAGCTACACAGAAATGTAGATGCTCTTTCCAGACGTCCATGTATTGACAGCTGTAAGCATTGTTATAATACAGAGTGAAAATATTCTGGTACTAATGATATAATGCTCATAAGACTGTTGATATCGATACACAACAAAAGAGTGATAATCCTAACATCTGGAGCCCAATACAGATTAGAAAGGACCAACTAGACAATGAAGATATAAAGCCAATATCAGATTTAATTGAAAAATCTAATGTAAGACCTAATTGGGAGCAAATCTCGAGATATAGCCCAACTACTAAAAAATATTAGGGTAGTGGGAATTTTTAGAAGTGAACTATGGTGTACTATACAGAAGATGAGAGAATTAAACTGGGCGACTGATCAAGTAGCAGATAATCATTCCTAGCTCCAGAGAGGAACTAACGATGAAAGATCTTCATAATAGTGCCACTGGGCAAGCAGCTGCTTGAGGGGGTATTAAATTTTTTTATTTAAAAAAATTACATAGTTAAAGAAACTATAAATCTTGTAATCCTAGTATAGCTTCTTTGTTCATTACATCGCAAGGCCATTGCATCGTCTGACAGATGAGGTTATAATATATCGCTGTTAATAAGACATTAGCGAACAGCAGAAGAAATTTCATTGGTTTAAAAATAGGGCAGACTTTGAAAGATGGAGTAGGCAATGTGAGGCTTGTGCAGCAAAGAAAGGCTCTAAGACTAAGCTCCAAACGTATAATGTTGGTGACTCTCTTCAGAGAATAGCCATTGATGTAATGGGTCTGTTCCTTAGGACTAATGATGGAAATCGCTATTTATTGGTGGTGGAAGATTATTTCATGAAGTGACCTGAATTATTCCTTTCAAAATCAGGCCTCCGCCTTACGTGTAGTTCGCGTATCTTTCACTAGATGGCAGCATCTGCCTAGAATACATTTAAATATGAGAAATACTGGTACTGGATATTTTTTGACATATTCATCTAAATATATTACAATTATTCAACCAGTATAGAAATAAATGTGCGTAGCGATGCTTCTTCTACTGCTCAAACAGAAAAGAAATGTAGAAATATTTATCGATAATTCAAGATTAATGGCTAACAGATAGGTTTAGATGCTTGAGTCCTATGTTATATGACTTTAAATAGTGAACGAATATTTTTAACGCTAAATACACTGATCTACCAAAATATTACAGAATTTCCATGTTACGTCAATGGGAATCTAACTTCGAAGCTATCTAATTTCTAAAACATGAATTAACGAAAAAGTATGACAAGAGATAAATATAAGTAAGCATAAGTTCAGGTCCAATGAATGTAACAACCAGCAGATCTGTGGTTTCACTTGAAACCCCAGGTGAAGAGAAAGCGTACGGGCGTTATCACAACGGTCTATGAGAACATCGCTGAAATTTGTTGCATTTCGAGATATAAAATAACAACACAAAACTTTTTCGAAAAATTTACCTTACTTGGAAATTTTGCCATGCAAAGAAACTGAGTAGTGAGATAATGTTTCCGTAAGTGTGACATTCTGTACAAAATTTCCGTAAATCGTAGACTATTGATAAATGAATAGAAAATTATTGAATTTTTCACTGCACAATATTTATAAATTATATGTAGTAAGAAAGCAATCCTAAAGCTTATAGCGAACCACATGATTATTTGCTATAAAAATATCTGCCAGTTCCTCATTGGAAATTGTTTATTGGATATCACTTTAAATGTTTTTCATGATTCGTCAATTGAAGGATAAATTCAGCTGGGAAGGATGTTGGAAATCCTTGGTTGATCTTCTGTGATGCTTTACATATGACATCACAAGACACAGATGTGTTGCATTCATAAACTCCGTTTAAGTCCTTCGATTGTTCCTTGAGAATCCCTTTCGTATCTTCAGGAGGGTAGGAGACTTCGGAATTCTAATCGTCATTTCGAAAATGAAAATGTCTCCAACTGATCGTCATAAGCATGGTGCTTCATGGCATGTGGCGATTATTTAAACGACTCCTTTTGTTCTAGTGATGTAAAGAACCTTGCTTCTCATTTGAGAGAAACCTTCTCTAATCATTATGCACTGTTTCTTTGCAACGTTTTCATAAAATCAATTCAAAGTAATGAAAAAATGTTATTATAACCGTTTAGATAAGCCTACCACGAGTCAGGATTTAGATGTAGGTGATTGTGTTTCAGAATTGTAGCCAACCATTATATCTTTCGATTTCCTCTTTTTGCTCCTCCCTCAGTATGAAAATGAATACTACTGACCATGGAAAACTCAATGTCCATCTAATATGAAGCTTAGGAATGGCTCTATGAAGGAGAGACAGAGCACGTGAATGTTAAAAAAGAGCTCCTAAGAGATTTCCAGTGAGATGATTTCTCCACTCATTCGTTGATCAACAAAAATTCCTCTGTCTGCTTATCAAATATTTGAGAACTAAATGAAATCGAATATTATAGTCATTTGCTTTATTTTAGTAACGAATTAAAACGCGTCTAATTTCTGTTAATTTTGTACTTTTCCAAAATCATAAACTAAAAGAAGTAACTACCCCTCCTTTTTTAGTTCAAGTATATACTAAAGATTTTGCTTTCGTTCAATGATATATCGATATGTGCTTGAAATTATTAATATTATCGGGTACGTATCATTCACGATATACCAAAATCTTTAAAACTTTAAAGAGGAAATACTGCATTGCATATTCACTATCACTACTACGGAAGAAATGAAATGAAAGGATGTCTTTTACAAACAAATCCCGATTAAGGTAAGGGTTCTATTCCTCTAAAACCTATATCTTCCTAACAACTTAGTTGACTAAATAGGTAACCTACTTGTACGCATCTCAAGTAAAGGTTTATTGTCATTAGTCATTTACCATGGTTTAATCAATATATAAACAAACAAAAAACAAAAGCTTCGTTAGGTTGTTATAGTACACATTATATTGGTAGTGCAAAAAGTAAATTTAAGATCAAGTTTGAGAATGGCAAACAAAATATTAACTCATTAACTGATCAATTAACGGCAACAATGATCAGTAGAAAAATAATAGCTAATCACGGCAGAATAATTATTTTTTGAACCGAAACTTAGCGAAGCACCACTAGAAAAACCAAAAACGAAACTGGATTCCTAAAGAACAGAAGCAAAATTTCTCTGCTCTAAAAAAAGATAATTATTTTAGAGCATTTATTAAAATGCACAAAAATATGTTGTTATTGGATTATATGAAATGCAAAATGATTTAGTTACCATAATCATCCTCATCCTCAAACAGCCATGGGCTACGGAGGTCCAACCAGACTGTGCAATTTAGTTCTCCAAGCATACCTGCCCTGAGCTACATCTACTGCATCTGGCCGCTGAACACCAATCCTAACAAGGTTCTGTTTGACATTATCTGCTCACCGCATCCTAGGTCTCAAAATTTTTTCTGAGGCGTTTAGGCATACTGTTCATAACGGTATTCGCCAATCTATAATTATCCATACGGGCAACATGGTCAAACCAGCGGAGTCTCTCTCTGCACAATATGCTGCTTAAAGGAGGTTACCGATTTTTATGCCTAACTACATCATTAGTTACAAAGTTGAACCACCTAATGCCCAAGACACTGCGTAAGTATCTAGTTTCCTGTTATCTTGTTTACAAAGCGTCAAGTTTCACTCTCATAACTAACCCTAGAAAGAACCGAACTACTACACAGTCAGATTTTATTCTTTAGGTGTATACGCCTATTTCTCCATATTCTCCATAGATTCTTAAAAGTCCCGGCAGCAATCCCTATTCGTCTATTAACCTTATGCTGTACATCACAAGTATCTGTTTCATAGCTCCCAAGATAATTAACCTATGACAACTGCTAAAGACTCCAACCATTCAGATTAACTGAATAATAGCCTACATGACCAATTATCATCACTTTAGATTTCTCCCTGTTTATCATCAAACCTACTCTAACACCAATATCATCAACAGTTCTAATGAAAGATTTGATCTCTTCAACATCATTGACCAAAAGGTCTAAATCATCAGCATAATATAAATCAGAAATTTTCGTATCTGCAAACCATTTAAGGCTAAAATCTTTCACTTGCAGTGAATATCGCATACCATATTCAATAACCGAACTAAAGAGAAAAGGAGACAAAGTGCACCCTTGTCGAATACCAGAAGTAATGCAAAACCAATTGCTACAAGACTTACCAACCCTCACACACGATTCAGTGATATTATTGAGAGCTGCCATTATGTTAAATAATTTGTCTGGCATGCCATACGATCTCGCATCAACCACAAATTATGACGATCAGCAGAGTCGAAAACCTTTTTGAAATCAACAGAGCTAGAACTAAAGATTTCTGAAACTCTAAACATTTCTCAAGAATCTGCCTAAGTGAAAATATTTGATCTACACATCCTCTACCACTTCTGAATCCACATTGCTCATCATGCAATTGCCTGTCAACCAGATTCTTAATTCTATGAAGTGCAATCACACAAATAACTTTACGTGGAACAGAGGGAAAACTGATACCCTTATAGTTATCACAAGAACTGCGATCACCTTTTTCGAAAATAGGAATAATAATAGCTCTGGTAAAATCTTTATGAACCTTACATTTATCATAAAAGATATCTGAAATTTCAGTCATCCAAGTGCTAACCAAAACATTCCCAGCTCTAAGCATTTCCGTAGTAATTTCTTCTACCCCTGGGTTTTATATAATTTAAGTTTAGAAATAGTGAAAATTACTTCAGATTGTGCTATAGGGCCAACATTAAAGCCACCAATTCATCTATCATCATTACAAACAATGGGAGGGTAACTAACCACATTGTTTAAAACATCATTGAAATGCTCAGCCCACCTAGCCATGACAGAATCCTCACCTTCTATAACCTTACCTTGTTTATCCTTCAATCCATGTATACTTGCCCGTTTTCTACCACACAAAACATTAACTATTTGGTACAGCTCTCTGCTGTTGTGATGTCTATCTGCTTCCTCGGCTTTGTCAGCCAAGCCATCAAGCCAAAGATTCTAATCATCAGCAAACTGATCCTTACATGCTTATTAAGCTCTCTGTAATGCTTTCTATTAGGACTAGTAGGATATTAATTCAAGGCATTTTTCTTTCTGAAATATACTCAAGTGCCTTATCACTCAAATAATTCTGCCTCAGCTGCTCCTTTTTTCCTAAAAGAGTACTATTAGTTTCCAAAAAAGCCTGTTTCAAAATAATCCCCTTCTTCCTCAACTTCAGTGGTGAGCAAACCATGACTGTCATAATGACTAAGTAACCTATCATGGTAAGTTTTAGCTATAACAGGGTCTTTCAGAGCTTCAGTATTAAAGGTAATTTTTTTAAATTTAGCACAACACTTTTTAAGTTTAAGTTACAAGACACTTTTAACAAGGTAATGGTCAGATCCAATTTCAGCTCCCCTATATGCCCTGGTATTCCTAACAGAACTAGCCCATTTGCTGTCAATTAATATGTAAACAATCATATTCTTATGTAGCCCATCATGTTAAACCCATGTGTATTTATGTATGTCGAGTGTTTGCAATATGTGTTAATTATTCTGAAACCATTGAGTTTACTTACCTGTAGGAGACGTTGTCCATTGTCATTGCAGCTACCAATACCAAAAGGGCCTATCACCCCTCCCCAAAGGTTAGAGTCAGTACCAACTTTGGCATTGAAGTCACCTAGAACAATGGTAATATCTCCTTTCTTGATATAATCCAAAATATCCTGAAGTTGTCTGTAAAACCTATCCTTCTCATCCTCATCAGCATCCTCAGTGGGGGCATAACAGCAGGTAACATTCAAGTCTTTAATGCTTGTCTGAAATTTTGCTGTAAGAAACCTTTCATTAATGCACTCATATCCTAGAAGAGCATCAGTAGCATGTCTGCTGAGCAGCAGACCCACGCCTTGGTGATGCTTTCCATCCTCCGTCCCTGTAAAGAGAAATTTAATTTAATTTTTTTATTTTTAAGCATCTCACCTTTACCTGTCCATCTGGTCTCTTGCAAACGTAGAATATCTAGGTTATAACGCTGGAATTCCTGCGTGAGGACATCAATAGAATAATCTCTATTTAATGTCGTCACGTTCCACGTTCCTGCAAAGAGAAAATGATTAGTAGGATTTTTAAAGAAATTAGGTTTATTGACATTGGTAGGGCCAACAATATTAAACAGCCCTCTGATCGCAGGCATGGGGCAAAGACCTGTTCCTCCTCCGCTAAAGGCTGAAGTCACCGATGCTGGTAGGAACTTCAGGCACCACCTTTTTAAGTGGACTTTTTCAAGAGCTATATGGTCTGCCTGAGACACATTACTGCAGTTTAGGCTTGACACTGCCCAACTAGCTAAGTGAGGTTCAGGTACCTGCGATGGCCTCTGATTAGGATTATCCACCAGCTGATATAAGGTATCCCATGCCTCTGTTCACTTAGGGCTGGCAACCCAGAAGCAAACAGAAAACACAACGGCAGATTCTCCCTCAACAGAGGCCCACCAGTGCAGCAATTACAGGATCCATAATCAAGCTCAAATCCATAAACAAGTCTATTCTAGTAGGTATAAATGGTCAGTACCAGGACCCTGTGAAGTTGACCACTCCTCAGCAGGGTTGAAAAAAAATGAAAAAGTGGCCTTAGATGACCATATCAGTAGGCCATACTGAACTGGCAGCCCTCCTCTTCCGTTCCCTTTCAAAAGAGAATATCTCTTTTGAAAGGTACTAACGGCCTGCACCAGGAGAAGGCGGGGTCTGACATTAGGTGCTAGACCTGGCCGGTTCTGTGCATCATCACTAGGATTGGTGTCCAGCTCTCCTTCTAGTTTATGCCTAGCTACCATTTACAGGCCTTAACATATTTAGCAAATGTTAAAGACCTGTGAAAGGGGGGGATGTGTTTTACTACATTAATCCAGTCTTTTGCGCTCTCCCCCCTTGCATTTTTCCGGCTCGATGTTTATTTCTGACCCCACTCCGTCCCCTTCAATATATTGTTAGTCGACCCGGTCAGTGTTATTGTGAAGACGTTAGATTTAATCCATTATCCACCGGTAATAAACATCTTTTCCATGTAATAGCTTCGATTTTTGACTTCTTATAATGCATCCTATAGATGCGTTAATGCATCCTATGGATGCGTATGGATCTTATAATGCATCCTATGGATACTTCGATTTTTGACTTCTTATAACACATCCTACGGATGCGATTTTGGAAGTTATTTGACGAAGACTAGTACAGTAAAAGAAACATCTGATATTTGTAATTAGCAAGTTTGAAAGAATAGTGGTGGTTGCAACAAATGTAAAGAAAAAACTTTGAGTCCGATTGGTATAATCCTGTATCGATTTTAAACATATCGTAAGGTCGTTCAGCAATATCAGTAGCAGCAAAAGGGAAAATATAAGAGAAAAGCAGCAACTATTGATGTTTTTTGATTAAAAACGACGTAATCACAATTGTTCACGGATGAAATTCAAACGTAACCTGTAGAGTTGAACTTGCGCCTTTAGCCCTGTCTAAGTGGAGGATGATAGCGATGATGGGAAAACAATTGAGGACTCTAAAGCTACATATCCAGCATCATGCATCACAAAATTATCTCCAACTCCATCTTCAATCAAAACAACTCATCATTTCCTTCTTAAGATGAAGGTTTTGCATTTGAATCCTTTAAAATAAATTTTATTCTATGAATTTTAAACGGAAGCGCGACAATTCGGTGGATAAGAATTGGAAATGCAACAGTTTGGCTGATACGACAACCCGGCGGATACGGCAATTGGGAGGATAAGACAATTGGGTGGACAATTGAATGGAACACAATTGGGAGGATAAGACAATTGGGTGGACAATTGAATGGAACACAATTGGGAGGATATGGCAATCGGGTTCAAATAAGGAAATTATGAGAAATAAAAATTTTTTATTTGAAAAATTATTACCGGCATGGCGGGAATCAATTCTGCAACTGTCTAGATACGTGCCAGAGCGCTCTACCATAAGAAACACGCAGCTGACGAAAATACCCTTCTAGGATAAGACTTACAATTCTTTCACTGAAATGTGGCGGACCTTGCGCCATCTACACTTCATGAGAACAACTAATATTCCAATTATTGACAATGATTTAGATTATAAATGAGGAAGTCATTCACTGTTAAGCGTTCTGACCGAAATTATTCTAAATTACATTAAAGCACTGCACTGTTTGTATCTATCCTCCTTAATCCGTTTTCCTAAGTAGGATGTGCATGTACCCTCTTTAATCCGACACCACACTACGATAGAAATTTTACGAAATCTGTTCCATCTAAACGTAGTTAACAGAAAATGAAAGAAATGCCTTACTGCAAAACAATGTTTCATGGGATAATCTGCTTTTCTCACTAATACAACCCTAATTAAAAGGAAATTTTGAAAAACATTTTTTATAATAGAAACAATTGGAGACAATTGAATGTATCATAGGAAATCCAAACAACCGATATCGAGAATTTTTCTGGCGAATACGATATTCATTAAAACGGATTCTTAACATTTTTTTTCGATTCTCTTCGTTTTAAGTCAAACAATCTCAAATAAAAGGATTGACTAACGAACGCAACGATGCATAAGTACCACCAGTATTTCCTACCAGTATTTCCATCCAGTACCTACCAGTATTTCCTTTAGTCAATAAAATAAATATTTTAAAGATCCTATACTTCTAATAGAAACAATTGGAAATTTATCAAATATATTACAGAAAATCGAAACAGGCGAGATTGAGAATTATTCTCGCTTATCCATCCTCAGTTATAACGTACTTTTATACTCTTTCCTGCATCAACTAAATGAAGCAAAGTGAAACTAAATAACGCAATACAGGAAAACCAAACAGGAAAAAAAATTATCATGCTCACTGAACCCGACATTCAGTGGAACGATTTTTACTTCTAATGAATCTTTTTCGTTCATTGAATCTTTCATTGAAACCTTCCTAAATATTCTTTTTCTTTAAAAAATGAAAAAAGAAACGGAAATCAAGGGATGTCGCGCAGGAAATTGAAACAGCCAATGTATAAACACCTTCCACTGAATTAGAAACCTTTATGCAGATGTATGTAATCTATGTATGCAATAATACGAGATCACGTGCATCACCTCGTGATCTAGGCAGCTATTTAATACTATTGCTCGTCAGTATTGTGATGTTTCGTTTAAAAGGAGTAGAAATTGAAAAATGTTGTCTAAACCAGTTTTATCAGAGTAAACAATTGTAAGCATCGGCTGTTCCTCATCTTGTAATGTTTTCGCTCGATTTCTGAATGTTCCATTCAGAAAATATGCTTTAAAAATATCGATTGCTTTGATATATCGGATTAGAAAGAATAGATTCAAAGCTTTATTAAAAGTCGAGTCAGAAAAATTTGCAGTTTTGTCGGATGTTTAAAATTTCCTGTGCATTTCTAATTGTTTCATTACAAAGAAAAAAATAATAATTCTTTTGAATGTCGTACTAGTGAGAGGATTTACAGTTCTAGTGTCTTCGTTTACCTGCAGTATTATCTTCGGTATCCTTATTCTGTTTTCTTCAGAAAATTGGCTGTGGAAATAAAATTCGTTTCAACCAAATTCAGATCAAGGAGAGTAAAAATTATCGTTCATATAACGAAATGCGTAAAATATAATATCAGATAGATTCATTCAAATGAGTTTTTAAAAATTTCGACGTATTTTATATCAGATTAGAGAGAGCAGATGTAAAGGCTTTAATGAGTAAAAGACCAGATGGAATAAGTATTGTTCTTTGCAGTTTCTTTCCGGGGATCCTTCGATTACTAATAATCAATTACTATATTTTAATCAATGTCGTATTATAGAGAATAGAGGCAAATGTCTCATTAATCACGGATTAGCTAAAATACTTGTAAATGTCGGTTGGTTCAATTTCCCAAAGGCATTCCTTTGATTTTCGATTGGTTGGATTGGGAAGGATCTTTTGTTTAATTGAATGTAGGATTAGCGAGAATACAAAATTCTTACTCTGATCAAGTTCCTGCTGTTACTTTCCTTTGACTTAAGATTGTTTCATTTAGATGAAACATAATGAAATTGACACATGAAAATCCGTTTCGAACAAATCCTGATTAGCGAGAATAAATGTACATAATGGTGGATATTATCATTTGCTCTCATATGTTTTTCGATTTCTGACTGTATCTATATGAAGAAAAGAACCTTCAAAATACACTTTTAATTAATGCTTGCTTAATCAGAATATTAATTGTTTTACAGAACTGGGTTTTCTAGGGTACGTTTTTTGATTCATTCCAGATCGTTTTACTTGGAACGAACAGAATGGAACAGAAATGTAAAAATCCGTTGTATCGAAAGTCGGATTAGCGAGATTAATTCTCAGTTTCATTTGTTTGATATCCTCTAATACTTTCGATTGATTTCCAATTATTTCCTTTATAAGAAAAGTAGTTTTTAAACATTCATTCCTTTGAGTGTCAGATTATTCAAAATAATGGCAGTTTCTCTCATTTTTGTTTCCCGTAGTCATTCCTTTTATTTGACATTGTTTCACTGAGATCGGACAGAATAAAATAGAACTATCAGAATCCATTGTATTGAAAGTCGTATTAGCGAGAACAATTCTCAATATGAGTTGTTTTGATTTCCTGTATTACATTTGATAATTTGCCGATTGTTTCTGTTAGAAGTAAAGGATCTTTAAAATATACAATTCATTGAATTTCGGATTACTGAGAATATATTGGTAATCATGCATTTTCGTTTTCTGAAATCATTTCTCTTATTTAAGATTGTTTATCTTAGAAGGGACAGAATAAAATAGAAATTTTATAATCCATTGAATCGAAAGCCGGATTAGCGACAATAATTCTCACTATCGTTTATCTTTTTATTATTTTCTCTAATGCATTCGATTGTTTTCTGATTGTTTCTTTTAGAGAAATTCGGTTTATTGAGGGTCGTATTGTGAGAAAGAAGATTAGCCTATGAAGCTTTGTTTTGCAATAGTGCGTTTCTTTCATTTTCCTTTTAATACGTTTAGAAAGAACAGACTTTATATAATATCAGCCGTAGTGCGTTGTCGGATAAAAGGGGATAGATGCAAATCATATATTGAAAAATGGATTACAGAGAATAGATTCAAATACTGCATTTCGTTCGTGTAATATAGAATTATACATTTCAAAAATAATTCGCTCTATTCAAAGTCGGATTAAACAGAATAGAAGTACTTGTCTGCTATGCAGTAGAAATCTAAGCAAATTCATTTTAATAAGCACGTGGTTTAAGAGACTTCCGACATTGTTGAATTTGTTTACTGTTGCCAGAAATTTTAGGAGAAGTGGTAGTAATCCAAATTACACCTCATCATTTCCTTACTTCCTCCCAATCATCGTACCGTCCCAAATTTCTGTCTCGCAGTTGTCGTTGATCCAATTGTAGTATCCTCCCAAATGTCTCATTCACCCAATTGTCGTCCACCCAGTTATTGTACCAATCCAATTGCCGTCTACCCAATTGTCGCCCTCCCTGTTGTCATCCACCCAGGTGCCTTAAACCCATTTGTCGTCCACCCAGTTGACTTCCATGCAATAATCGCGCTATCCATAGTCCAGTGGACATTCCCTTAATTACAAAGAAAGCACATGATCTCTAATGCACACCGAAGAATGAATCTAAGAACTAGCAGATCTGTTGTTTCACTTATAACTCAGGTGAAGAGAAATCGTTCGGGAGTTATCACACCAGTCTAATCGTTGCACACGTATCTGTACATCAATTTTATAAAACGTTTCGGAAAAAATTCGATCATGGAGAAATTTTAATGAGGAACGAATCTCAGTACTGAGATATAATTTCTGTAAGGGTGAAATTCCATACAAAGTTCCATAAATCGGGACTACTGTATTAAAAAGTCAATAGGAGATCTATGAAAATATCTGTGAGTTCTTCCTCGGAAATTTTTTATTGGAAGTGTCACATTGGAAGTATTTCATGATTCGTCAAGCATCGAAGGATAAATTGAACTGGAAATAATGCTGGAAATCTTTGCCTGATTTTCTGTGATGCATTGTAGATGACATCATAAGACACAGATGTGTTGCGTTCATAAACTCTGTTTTAAGTCTTTCGATTGGTCCTTGGTAATCCGTTAATTGTTTATAGTAGGGTAGGAGACTTCGAAATTCGAAGATTCATTTCGAACACGAAAATTGTCCTATTGATCGTCATAATAATGGTGATTCGTGACACGTGGCGATTATTTTAACGACTTCATTTTTCCCAGTAATATAAAGAACCTTGATTGACATTTGGAAAAATCCTGCTCTAATCAATATGCACTGTTTCTTTGCAGTGTTTTCATACAATCAATTCAAAGTAACGTAAACTTGTTATTATAACCGTCTGATAAGCCTGCTACGGGGCAGGATTTAGATGACAATAATTGTGTTTCAAAATTATAGACAACCTTTTTTTTTAGATTTTCTCTTCTTCGTCGTCCCTCAGTATGAAACCTAATAGATTTCTAGTGAGCTTATTTCTCCACTCAGTCCTTTATCACAAAATATTCCTGTATCCTCTTAGAAACTATTTTAGTAAATAAAATCGATAGTATTTTGTCTCTCCTCACATACAGCCATTCCTAAACATATCGTTAAATGGGTATTGGATTTTTCAAGGTCATCGGTGTTCATTTTTATACTGAGGGAGAAAAACAATCACGAAACACAATCATTTACATCTAAATCCTGCCAGGTAGCAAGCTTATCAGAGAGTTGTAATAACATACTTATGGTACTTTCATTGATTGTACAAAAACACTGCAAAAAGAAAACAGTGCATAGTTAGCAGAGCATGTTTTTCCCAAATGGCAAGCAAGGTTCTTTCCATAACTGGAACAAAAAGAGTCGTTTAAATAATCGTCATGTGCCATGAAACACCACGCTTATGACGATCAATTTGGCAGATTATCGTGTTCGAAATGAATATTCGAATTTGCAAGACTCCTACCCTTCTATGTGTAAAAGAAAGGGATTCCCAAGGAACAATTGGAAGACTTAAAAGGAGTTTATGACGATGAGTTAAACAGACTTTTGTTTTTCATCTATCAACAATGCATTGTTTCAACAAGTTTATGCAGATTTTATCTCCTTTCCGCGGTAATATAAATATTTTATCCGAGGCTTAAGGGACCAGCACGTACATTCTTCCAGAATACTAGTAAGGGTAAGAGAGTGTCTAAAAATATTTAACGCATTTAGCAAATTTTAAAGATTTGTAAAACGGAGGGGGATGTGTTACATTAATCCAGTCTTTTGCACACACACCCTTGCATTTTTACGGCTTTCGTCTTGCCCCCAGTCCCTCTCAATGTTTTGTTGATCCGGGCCTGGCCACTGTTATTGTGACGTCTTACAATGCATCCTATGTTAGTCAATGTGTAACACGATAGGATATGTTAGATTCAATCCATTATCCCAGCGCTTTCCAATTAGCGGCCCGCACAAGGATTTTTGTAGCCCACGAACAAAATCTAATTTTAATTGGAAATTTAAATAAATATCTTTAATCCACCTTATAATATTTTGTCAGCTTATTTTACTTTACTTGATATGCAATCTTCAACTTACTCATTCTATAAAGTTTACAAAACATTCTTAAGGCGATCGGCAAACTGATGAAACCTTTTAAGAGCGGTGCATCGTCATGAAACTAATGTTTTTATGATGCTGCAGTAATAAGGAGCGTCTAACCACAGCACAAATCGCTCTCACTGCACATGCACATGGCGCGGAATTTTTCCAGACAAAACTAATCGCTAAAGGTTGGGTTGTTTTACCTCTGAGCGGCACTCTTTTGCACACCATGGGCTAAATGGCGAGGTCAAATGGACCCCGAAGGTTGAGAGAAGGGGACCCACTGGAACAGCTATTGGAGACAGATGGTAGCCTCTCATCAAGGCCATCCAGCGTGTTCTTTAACGTGCACAGGGTATGGCTCTCCCGCACACGGCGCCACGGCTTAACGTCCCATCCGACGGACGGCGACCTTTCCAATCCCATCGGTTACTCTTACTGACCGTGGGCAGGGTGGGGAGTTTTGCGGAGAACAACCTCAACGCTGACCCAGCTGGGTCTCGAACCTGGAAACTGCAGATTACAAGCCTGGCGCGCTGCAGACTGAGAAGAATAGTGTAAGAAGTTGGCCAAAATAAACAGATCTGCAGAAAAATATCTCTTCTCTAGTGGTTCTCGACCTTTTATGATTCATGTATCCCCTGGAACTGTGTATGTAATCTCAACTCTAACCCAGCTGGGACTCGAACCAGGAACTACAGATTAAGAGCCTGGCGCGCTACCGACTGAGCCACCTTCGCCGTTAAACGCTAAAGAAAAGATCATTTTGAACTACGCTGAGCAAGCATCAGCATGAGCTTTCAAGTTTAATGAAAATTCAATTAAATAATTGCATTCGATGAGATTATTTATTTTGGGGGCATTTTTTATGTGATATGATTTTTTATTGCTGAACAAACATTTGTTGTGCAGTTATATGCTTTATTGGAAATAGTGGCGGGTGTGATAATATAACTTTTGAGGCTCTGTTTTGTGTTTGCTGTTTACAAATATGCTCGATTCAAAATAGTTCTGTTCGATGATCATATCTGTCTTTTGAATCGTGTTATTAAGGGCAGAAAGGACATATATTAGTTAGTTCTATACGTTACTGAAAGAAGTGGCTTCATTTGGCATTTAAAGTGCGTATGGTGACGTCACGTCTGTTATTTAGCAATGTGTTGAGTTAAGTAACAAATGAATTAGATGCAGTTATCTTTGCCCATATTTTATATGCAAAACAAAGATTTTTCATTTAGAATAAACATTCATCATTATAATTCTTTTGGTGTATTTTCTCTCTACAGTGATTTCACTAGCTCGTAATGCGAGTTTTAGGACATTACGAGCACTAATTTATACTTTTGTAGTTCACATTGTTTACAGATACTTGAGTAATTTCAAATTTGACAAAATTATACAAATTTTGCAGTCATAAACTTTGGAATTAAAAGCTTAGTTTAATAAAATAGATAAGGTCGTAACAATTAATGTCATTTTTTCTCTCTGAAGAAATTTTTGAATTCACAGCACTATGTCCACTATTCCCTTTTAGCAATCAGTTTAGCTTGGCACAAAATACTCATCACATGCATGCGCAGTGAGAGCGATTTGTGCTGTCGCTAGGCGCTTCTGCAGTAATATTTTCCTCCACTCCTATTGCATCTTGTGAACAGCGTGTGCTCTCTAACAACTGTAAGCAGAGGGTTGTGCACAATATATCGTTGGTTTTTTGCTATTCTGTGAAGTGAGTTATTTTTTAGACGTTTCTGTTGTTTGTTCATGCGATAATTAACTGAATTTCATATTTATTCGTAAATTAAATTAATAGTTAAATATGAATGCAACTAATAAAAGAAAGATTGTTAATGAAAATCGCGAATTTCAAGAACGGTGGGAGATTGAATATTTATTTATTCTTAACCAGGGAAAGCCACAGTGTTTGGAATGTTTACAGACTATAGCTGTGTGTAAAGAATACAACTTAAAGCGCCATTATCTTTCAATGATTTAAAAACAGTATTCTTCGTGCACAGGAGACATGAGAATAGCGCTCGTAAAAATATAAAAAACAACGAAATATTACACTATTTTTTTAAATAATATATAAAAATTTCAAGAATATTCAGTAGCTGCATCATTTGAGGTTTGTTTAGAAGTAGCAGAAGAAAACAGGTCATTTTCGAATCGAGAATTAATAAAATAATATGCCTTGGCGACGAATAAATAGTAAAAAAATTTCAAACTGTTGCACTTTCTCATCAGACCGTAAGTCGACTTGTATGCAATCTCACTAACAAATTACAGAAAATAATCAATAATTGCTGCTCTCTTTCTGTGGCTTTCGACGAAAGTAGAGACATCTCCGATAGAAGCCAAATGCTTATTTTTTATAAGGAATGTAAATGAAAACTATAGCTATTTAGAACTTTTAAAATTAGGATCATTACACGGAACAACAAAAGGTAAAGACATTTATAAGGAATTAAAATGTGCAGCAGAGGAACATTGCGGATTTGGTAAGTGCACCGCTATTGTAACTGACGGTGCGAGAGATATGACTGGCAAAAATATTGGGTTCGCAGGACTGTTACAAAAAGAAGGAATTAATTGTCGAACGTTGCACTGTATTGTAAACCAGGAGACATTGTGCGGCATTTTGCTGAGACTAAACGACGTAATGGAAAAGGTTATCAAATTTATCAATATAATTCGTGGCTGAAATCGTTCTCTTACACACAGAAAATTTAAAGCTGTTTTGGAGCTTTAAAAAGTTTTCAAAGTTTTAGTGCTTGTTTGGAGCTATTTAAGCTTCATGCTGAGTATGGCGATTTGCTTTTATGTAGTAATATTCGCTGGTTTAGTGCCGGAAATGCTTCAAATGGGTTTTTGCACTTCGAAAAGAAATTCATTTTTTTCTCACAAAACTGGGCACCGATGAAGATTTAATAGCAAGTTTTGTTGACGAAAATTTTCTATGTTCACTTGCTTTCCTAACAGACATTACAGATTATTTAGATGTCTTAACTAAATCCTTACAAGGAAAAGATTAAAACGTGTGCTGTCTTTATCATCATGTTACGGGGTTTAGAAACAAACTACAATTGTTGAAGTCAAATTTGCAGGAAAACAATTTAATTCATTTTGAAAGTTGTAAAGAGTTCTATGAAGAAATGAAGCAACTTAGTAAAACAGTTAATGTTGAAAAATATGTCCCTAAATTATATATCCTAATTAAAGATTTTAATAGAAGGTTTTCTCAATTTCATGACCTTTAGAAAGTTTAAATTTATTCAATAATCCATTAAATATTGATATTATCATCGTAGATCCTAAATATCAAATGGAATTATGTGTCCTTCAGGACGACCCAATTATTGCATCTAGTGGAGAAACTGGAATAGAATTGGTCAAACTTTTGCCTAAAGAAAAATGTCCAAAATGAAAGATTATAGACTCCGAATAATTTTTACGTTTGGAAGTACATATATCTGTGAGCGCACATTTTCTGATATGAAATATATAAAAAAGGTACAGAAAACGCATGAACGAATCTACACTTGAGCATATACATCGGCTCGTAACAACAAATATAGATATGGACCTAAAAGAAATTATTGCCCAACAACTACGGCCATTTTGTTCCCATTAAATTTATTAAATATTTGATAAGGTTTAGAAAATTTATATTGGTTTATTATTACTTATTATTTTTCGTATAAATAAAACAATTTTTTTGAAGTGGCATGAATTGACAATTCAATTACCTATCCTATTCTTTTTCTTTGGCCCGCGAAATATTGGCAAAAGCAGAAATGGCCCCGCGGTCTGAGAGGGTCTGAGAGAGTTGGACAGCACTGCATTATCCACTGGTAATAAACGCCTTTATCAAGTGACTGATTTTATTCTTGACTTCTTGTAATGCATCCTTTGGATGCCTTCTGGACTTCTATAGGAAATGGACACATGGCGTGGATTAAACGAAACATTTCTTACTTGTAATTAAGAAGTTTGAAAGAAAAGTGGTTGTTAGAAGAGGAGTGAAGAAATACCTTTAGGGCTGATTGGCATAGTCACTGGATCGAGTCTAAACAGATCGAAAGGCCGTTCAGCAAAATGGAAATCAGCAAGAGGGAAAATACAAAAGGAAAGCAGCAAGTATTGATGTTTTTCCTTAAAAACGACGTAATCACAATTGTTCAAGGATGAACCTCAAACGTAATCTCTGGAGTTGAACTTGCGCGTTTTAGCCCTATATGAGCAGAGGATGATAGCGATGATGAAAGAAAAATTGAGACTCTCAGGCTACATATTCAGCATCATCCATCACATAATTATCTCCTCCCATCTGCAATGAAAACTACTCGTCATTTCCTTCTTAAGATAAATGTTTTGCATTTGAATCCTTTAAAATATATTATCTTCTATGAATTTTACACGGCAGAGCGACAATTGGGTGGAAGTCAACTGGGTGGATAATAATTGGAAGTGCGACAATATTGGATACGACAACAAGAAGGATACGACAATTGGGAGGCTAAGACAATTGGGTGGACAATTCGATGGAACACAATTGGGAGGATATGAAAATGGGGTTGAAATAAAGAAATTATGAGAAATAACAATTATCCATCTGAAAAATTATTACTGACATGGCGGGAATCGGACCCGCAACTCTGTAGATACATGCCAGAGCGCTCTACCATAAAATCCACAATCGGAAGAAAATTCGCTTTCAGGATAAAAATTATAAATCTTTCATTGGAATGTGGAGGACCTTGCGCCACCTATAATTCATGAAAGTAACTTATTTTCCGATTTTTGCTTATGATTTAGATCAGTGGTTCTCAACCTTTTAGGCTTCACGTACCCCCTGGAAATGTGTATGTAACTGGCGTAACCCTTGTATTGATAGATAAAACTCTAGTTATAGTATAACAATGGGAATAAAATGAAACATATATATCAGTGGTTCTCACCCTTTTATGCTTTTCGTACCCCCTGGAAATGTGTATGTAACTGGCTTATCCCTTGTATAGATAGATAAAACTATAGTTATAGGATAACAATGGGAATAAAATAAAACATATATATCAAATATTATATTGATTTGGAAAAGGCGTCGACGAATGTTTGAATTAGAAGCAAGTTATAATGTCCATGAACCCTGAAACTAAAGTCGGTTTCCGAAACACGATTTTCTGTTAGTTCGGCCTCTCCTACCTCAACAGTTGATCCTACTTGCGCATATTACTCTTCGGATTAATGTCTCTATGAATACGGAACTTGTGAGGGAATAATTAGAACACTTCCAAGAGAAGGGCTACTTCTTTCAAAAAACACACTTGTGATTTTAATCAAATTTTGCCTTTTCGTGTGCAGGAGAGTCTCAAATACTTATTGCAAAAAATAATAAATGCAAATAACCACTATGAAGAACTTGCAGCGATGTCTCATGTTATTTGATATGACTGATCAGCATCTGTGTGGGCAGCAATCTCCATTGCTCCTCCAAAGCATGTCGAGGGGCACGATGGCTCAGTCGGTGGTGCCACAGGCTCCTGATCTGCAGTTCGCAGATTAGAGTCCCATCTGAGCGTTAGTTGAGATTTATCTCGGCAGAAGCTCCCCGCCTTGACTTCAGTCGGTATAGGTCACCGATGGACTGTTAAAGGCCTCCCTCTATCGGACGCGACGTTACACCAAGGAGTGTCTAAGGGAGAAGAGAGCTAGCTTCCATAGGCTTAATGTAAACTTTTCGATTGCATCGCCCTCTAAATATGGCAAATTCGTGCATTGCAGTGAAGCCACCTAGCCAGGGAGAGGAGCCAGTTCCTTGCATTATTTTTCCACCGCCCAGCAAGGTTTTCAATGGCTTACGCCACGTCACTAATTTTTCATTCACTTTAGCTCTGTTCAAAGTGTTCATTTCTTAAATTTTGCCATCATAATTTACTTTTTACAAGGATTAGTTAAAATTATTTTTTTTAATAAAATCCCATTTTGTAAAACAGGTAGTAGCTATGCTCAAGAAAAGAATTTTAATATTTTGAAATTCTACAATATTTAATATATCAAAATAAATTGAAATTTATGGCTCTATGCGAGATAACATGTTTTGTTTAATTATATTTTATAAAATTTCAGATATTTTCAATAAAAGTCATCGAGTTTCTTACTTGTATAAATTGTCAATAGATGGCAGCAGGCACTTCTCGTATCAACCATAAAACAATTTACTATTAGAAGAAACTGCAGACACCTATATACATCGATATGCTCCAGAGAACACAAAACTGCAACATACATTGATTAAATGTTCGCAAGGTGATTAAATGTATTAATTTACATATTAGTTTTAAAAATTCTGCAAATTTACTCAAAATAAACATACAACGGTTTTCCCAGGTATCGTAAAATGTACTCCTGAACGAGATAAAACACTCATTGAATAACTTTAGGGTCAGCTACCACTGTGCCAAACAGCCATGGCTGTTAGACATTTGGAAACACTGGTTAAATCGCAATATACATACCAATAGTAAGACAAACCATAGCTGCAATGGGCTAAAATGATTGCACTGCGCATACGCAGATTGCCCCTTACAATTGTTTTTGTTGCACATCAATTTGCCACGTTCAGCTTCGGTAAAATTCCGCAGAACGGCGCCACTTACGCTTGTGCGAAGCTAGCCTTCTTCTCCTTAGACCTTCTTTGGTTAAACCATGGTCCCGTGTGCTGGGAGAACCAAACCAAGACCTACTCGATGCAATAAGCGTGGACAGTACAACGACAAGAAACTTAATTTTCAAAAATATTATCTTTATAAAAATTATTTGGTAGTTGTTTATTTAAAAAAAAAAGGTAATTATTTGTATAACATTTTCAAATATTTGAATAAAATCCTAATCGATAAATTATTTTATTCTAACTGGTTTCAAAATAAATAGCTTTAATTTAAATAAAAAAAAATTCATCAATTAAATAATAATGCATAATAAATTTTCGTCCTTTCTTCTCTCTTTTTATTCAATGATGTCCAGGCCTGATGAATCAGTGTAGACTTGTCCATACCTTGTGCACATTAAAGAACATGCTAGATGATCTTGACGTGAGACTACCATCTGTGTCCCAATAACCGTCCAATGGGTCCCCTTCTCCTACGTTCTCTGAGACCTCGGAATCCTTCTGACCTGGCCATTTAATCCAATGTGTGCAAAAAAAGTGCCACTAGGAAGTAATTCTCTAAAATACCTACATTTTATTTGTTTAGTTCGACCAAAGATACACTAGACTGTAAAACTGACCGTGTGTTTTTCATGATATCCAACAATGCAGGGGTAAAAACTGGTTTCTGGTGCCACACTGCATCTTAGTATTAATTCTTCACATTACTTTTGTCACCTTGTTCCTTTTAATTATATTTCATTATACACGTGAGTAAATAAAGTTTCTCTTTATTTATATCTTTTTATACATAACATTTTTGCTCTTCACCTTATTTCGAATTCAAAATATCTTGGCAAAAATCCACCCATCCACTCGAAAGCATCCGTCATTAGCTCATTAAAATTGTGGTAAACTATTTGCATATAATATATTGGTTTGCTTTCCTTTTCCGATGCTTTATCACTCGTATTTTATTAACCTTTTTTGAACTCACAGCCATCTCCTCTGCCTCACTTTACCCATAAGAGTACTGGTAGTTTCAGAAAAAGCCTGTTTAAATAGTCCCATTTTTTCTCAACTACAATACTAAATAAACCAGATTGTCGTAATGACTAAGTAACCTATTATGGTATGCTTTGGATATAACTGAGGTGGGGGTGGCTCAGTCGGTAGCGCGCCAGGCTCGTAATCTGCAATTCCAAGGTTCGAGTACCACTTGGGTCAGCGCTGATATTTATCTCCACAAAACTCCCTGCCTTTGGTCAGCAGAGGTCACCGATGGCCTTAGAAAGACCGCCGTCTTTCTGATGGGACACTAAGCCGTGATTCCAGGTGCAGGAGACCCATCTCCTTTGCACATTAAAGAGCACATTGGATGGCTTTGACGGGAGGCCATCCAATGTGCATCTATCTTCAAACTGCTGCTCCAATGGGTCCTCTCCCCCAACCTTCACTGAGACTTCGGGGTTCTTGTGACCTGCCCATTGTGTGCAGAAAATGCATGTCAGAGGTAAAAACACACAAATTTGATTACAACTTTAGTTAAAGATAATTTTTTAACCATTACTCAACACCCTTCAAGTTTAAATTGCAAGATACTTTTAACAAGGCAACTGGCAGATCCAATTTCAGCTCCCTTATATGACCAACTATTCTTAGTTAAACTATCGCATTTGCTGTTAACATAGGGTTTGATATACATTTGCTGTTAACATAGAGTAACTTAGATTTTTGCAATAAGGCAATAGATATTTTCAAACCATTAATTTTACTTCCCTGTAGGAGACATTCCCCAATGCCATTGTAACTACTAGTGACAAAAGGAACTATCACCCCTGCCCAAAGAACAGAGGAAGACCAATTTTATTATTGAAGTTTTTAAGCACAAAGCCGTCCCATGGCCGAGTGGTTAGCGCGCTTGGCTACTGATCTACGGGACCTGGGTTCGAGCCCCGGGTAAGGCATGTATGTTCGTGTTGTTTTCTGCTGAGGTCATGCCATCCTCTCAGAACTTCTACTGTGGGATATAAACTGACAGGCTCCTGTCAGACCTCTCTGACAAGCAGCTGTTTGAGGGGGTATTTATTTATTTTATTAAGCACAAGAGTAAGAGTTCCTTTCTTACTAGCATTCAGAATATCCTCATCTTCCATTTGATGAATTAAGTTGTGTCCTATAGGTTGTATCCCGTTTTCTCGAAATTAATTTTAACTGTAGCATTTTAACAGAGTGACGTTTTGCATTGCAGTTTAAACATCGTGAATTCTTACTCATAAAATCACGTGATATTTGTTTCTATGATTTTTTTTATATGCAATGCTTAATATAAAGTTTAGTATTGTTGAGTAGTGAAATATATTTTAACAATGGTGGAGTGGTTAGCACGCTTGACTACTAATCTAACGGAACTGGGTTCGAGCCCCGGGTAAGGCATGGATGCTTGTGTTGTCTTTCTGCTGAGGTCCTGCCATCCTCACAGACCTTCTACTATGGCTTATAGACTGACAGGCTCCTGTCAGACCTCTGTGGCAAGCAGCTGCTTGAGGGGGTATTTCATTTTTTTATTTAAAAAAATTACATGTTAAAGAAACTATAAATCTTGTAATCGTAGTAAAGCTTCTTTGTTCATTACATCGCAAGGTCATTACATCGTCTGACAGATGAGGTTCAGAGGTTCATGTGGACCGCCGAATATGAAGTAGCCTTCCAACAATGGAAGCAATCTCTTTCCACAGCACCAGTGTTAGCATATGCAAAAGCTAATGACAGTTCATTTTAGATACTGACGCAAGTAACACAGGAGTTGGCTCACTCTTCCAGTAAAGGAATCATTAATCGTGATTCTCCAACTATATTTGGTATACACACTGAATATACATCAACGGTTAAACATTTGGTGTCACTCTACATGAGATGCTTAAATGGGATTCACATGTAACTAATGTGTTTTCCAAAGCCAATATCGTTAGATGTATACTTGGTCCCTTGATAGGGTGAAACTCTACGCTCCCTCCGCAAAAGAAGCTATTCTTGTATAAAACCATTCTGGAGCCTATTCTGACGTATGCCTCACCAGTGTGGGGCATCACTACCAACACGAACGTCAGGACACTTCAGAGTTTCCAAAATGAAATTTTAAGATCGGTGGTCAGTGCGCCATGGTTTGGGAAGAAAAAAACCATTCACAATGACCTGGGCATTGACCACATGTATACATACATCACGAAATTCTCGCAGACCTTTCTCGAGGCAGTGGGAAACCACCCTTACGAAATTATAAATGCTTTACTCAATTATGATCCTTTGGTGGTGAAGAAGTTCAAACGCCCAAAGTTAATGGTTTTTTGAGGAACGTGTATTTATACTACGATGTAATCTACACTTTTATTGCTTTGTTGGTTATTTTTAACCTTTATACTCTTTCTGTTGTGTTTTAAGTAATCGTCTTTATTTTGCCCATTGGGCCTCTTCTGGTTGTTTTTTTATATTGTCATTGCTATTGGCGCTATATACTATGATTTTGAAGGTTACGGTCTAAGGCCAGGAACTTAATAAATGTTAATTATGATATCAGATATCAACACAGCAGTTGGTGCTTTACTTTCACAACAACCAGAGGGACAAAAAATAGTTTTCACACATTTTAGTAAAACTTTGTCCAAACCAGAACCGAATTATTATGTCACATGTAAAGAACTGTTAGCAATAATAAAAGCAATGCAACATTTTCATCATTATCTCTGTGGCCAGAATACCGATCATGCTGCCCTCAAGTGGAGTACCGATCATGCTGCCCTCAAGTGGAAACTAAACTTTAAAAACCCTAGACAAATTAATAGGTGAATGCAGCGAGTGCAAGAGTACAATTTCTCTATTGATCGTAGAGAAGAGGCAAGCTACACAGAAATGAAGATGCTCTTTCCAGACGTCCATGTATTGACAACTGTAAGCATTGCTGTGATACAGAGTGAAAATATTATGGTATTAATGATATAATGCTCATAAGACTGTTGATATCGATACACAACAAAAGAGTGATAATCCTAACATCTGGAGCCCAATACAGATTAGAAAGGACCAACTAGACAATGAAGATATAAAGCCAATATCAGATTTAATTGAAAAATCTAATGTAAGACCTAATTGGGAGCAAATCTCGAGATACAGCCCAACTACTAAAAAATATTAAGCGTAGTGGGACTCCTTAGAAGTGAACTATTTTGTACTTTACAGAAGATGAGAGAATTAAACTGGGCGACTGATCAATTAGCAGATAATCATTCCTAGCTCCAGAGAGGAACTAACGATGAAAGATGTGCATAATAGTGCCACTGGGCAAGCAGCTGCTTGAAGGGGTATTTAATTTTTTCATTTAAAAAATTAGACATTTAAAGAAACTATAAATTTTGTAATCCTAGTATAGTTTCTTTGTTCATTACATCGCAAGGCCATTACATCGTCTGACAGATGAGGTTATAATATATCGCTGTTAATAAGACATTAGCGAACACCAGAAGAAATTTCATTGGTTTAAAAGTAGGGCAGACTTTGAAAGATGGCGTAGGCAATGTGAGGCTTGTGCAGCAAAGAAAGGCTCAAGACTAAGCTCCAAACGTATAATGTTGGTGACTCTCTTCAGAGAATAGCCATTGATGTAATGGGTCCGTTCCTTAGGACGGATGATGTAAATCGCTATTTATTGGTGGTGGAAGATTATTTCATGAAGTGACCTGAATTATTCCTTTCAAAATCAGGCCTCCGCCTTACTGTAGTTCGAGTATCTTTCACTAGATGGCAGCATCTGCATAGAATACATTTCAATATGAGAAATACTGGTACTGGATATTTTTCGACATATTTATCTAAATATATTACAATTATTCAACCAGTATAGAAATAAATGTGCGTAGCGATGCTTCCTCTACTGCTCAAATATTTATCGATAATTCAAGATTAATGTCTAACGTATAGGTTTAGATGTTTGAGTGCTATGTTAAATAAAAAAATAAAAATAAATACCCCCTCAAGCAGCTGCTTGCCACCGAGGTCTGACAGGAACCTGTCAGTTTATATGCCATAGTAGAAGGTCTGAGAGGATGGCAAGCCCTCAGCAGAAAAACGACACAAACAGCCATGCCTTACCCGGGGCTCGAACCCAGGTCCCTTAGATCAGTAGCCAAGCGTGCTAACCACTCGGTCATGTTACATGACTTTAAATAGTGAACGAATATTTTTAACGCTAAATACACTGATCTACCAAAATATTACATAATTTCCATGTTACGTCAATGGGAATCTAACTTCGAAGCTATCTAATTTCTAAAACATGCATTAACGAAAAAATATGACAAGAGATAAATATAATTAAGCATAAGTTCAGGTCCAATGAATGTAACAACCAGAAGATCTGTGGCTTCAATTGCAACCCCAGGTGAAGAGAAAGCGTACGGGCGTTATCACAACGATCTATGAGAACATCGCTGAAATTTGTTGCATTTCGAGATGCAAAATAACAACACAAAACTTTTCCGAAAAATTTACCTTACTTGGAAATTTTGCCATGCAAAGAAACTGAGTAGTGAGATAATGTTTCCGTAAGTGTGATATTGTGTACAAAATTTCCGTAAATCGTAGACTATTGATAAATGAATAGAAAATTATTGAATTTTTCACTGCACAATAATTATAAATTATATGTAGTAAGAAAGCTTATAGCGAACCACATGATTATTTGCTATAAAAATATCTGTGAATTCCTCATTGGAAATTGTTTATTAAATATCACTTTAAAAGTTTTTCATGATTCGTCAATTGAAGGATAAATTCAGCTGGGAAGGATGTTGGAAATCTTTGGTTGATCTTCTGTGATGCTTTACATATGACATCACAAGACACAGATGTGTTGCATTCATAAACTCCGTTTAAGTCCTTCGATTGTTCCTTGAGAATCCCTTTCGTATCTTCAGGAGGGTAGGAGACTTCGGAATTCTAATCGTCATTTCGAAAATGATAATATCTTCATCTGATCGTCATAAGCATGGTGCTTCATGGCATGTGGCGATTATTTAAACGACTCCTTTTGTTCTAGTGATGTAAAGAACCTTGCTTCTCATTTGAGAGAAACCTTCTCTAATCATTATGCACTGTTTCTTTGCAACGTTTTCATAAAATCAATTCAAAGTAATGAAAACATGTTATTATAACCGTTTAGATAAGCCTACCACGAGTCAGGATTTAGATGTAGATGATTGTGTTTCAGAATTGTAGCCAACCATTATATCTTTCGATTTCCTCTTTTTGCTCCTCCCTCAGTATGAAAATGAATACTACTGACCATGGAAAACTCAATGTCCATCTAATATGAAGCTTAGGAATGGCTCTATGAAGGAGAGACAGAGCACGTGAATGTTAAAAAAGAGCTCCTAAGAGATTTCCAGTGAGATGATTTCTCCACTCATTCGTTGATCAGGAAAAATTCCTCTGTCTGCTTATCAAATGTTTGAGAACTAAATGAAATCGAATATTATTGTCATTTGCTTTATTTTAGTAACGAATTAAAACGCGTTTAATTTCTGTTAATCTTGTACTTTTCCAAAATCATAAACTAAAAGAAGTAACTACCCCTCCTTTTTTAGTTCAAGTATATACTAAAGATTTTGCTTTCGTTCAATGATATATTATTATGTGCTTAAAATAATTAATGTAATCGGGTACGTATCATTCACGATACACCAAATTCTTTAAAACTTTAAAGAGGAAATACTGCATATTCACTGCTACGGAAGAAATAAATGAAAGAATGTCTTTTACAAACAAATCCCGATTTAAATAAGGGTTCTGTTCCTCTAAAACCTATATCTTCCTAACAACTTATTTGACTAAATAGGTAACCTACTTGCACGCATCTCAAGTAAAGGTTTGTTGTCATTAGATCATTTACCATAATTTAATCAATATATGAACAAACAAAAAACAAAAGCTTGGTTTGGTTGTTATAGTACACATTATATTGGTAGTGCGAAAAGCAAATTTAAGATCAAGTTTAAGAATGGCAAACAAAATATTAACTCATTAACTGATCAATTAATGGCAACAATGATCAGTAAAAAAATAACAGCTATTCACGGGCAGAATAATTATTTTTTGAACCGAAACTTAGCGAAGTACGACTAGAAAAAACAAAAACAAAACTAGATTCTTTTAGAAAGGAAGCAAAATTTCTCTGCTCTAAAACAAGATAATCATCAGCATTTAATAAAATGAACAAAAATATGTTGTTATTGGATTATATGAAATGCAAAATGATATAGTTACCATGATCATCATCATCCTCAAACAGTCATGGGCTGCGGAGGTCTAACCAGACTGTTCAATTTAGTTCTCCAAGCCTATCTGCCTTGAGTTACATCTGCTGCATCTGGCCATTGCACACCAATCCTAACAAGGTCCTGTTTGACATTATCTGCTCACCGCATCCTAGGTCTCCCAATTTTTTCTGAGGCGTTTAGGCATACTGTTCATAACGGTATTCGCCAATCTATAATTATACATTCGGACAACATGGCCAAACCAGCGGAGTCTCTCTCTACTCAAAATGCTGCTTAAAGGAGGTTGGAGACTCCTTTCCCTAACCTCATCAATAGTTACAAAGTTCAACCACCTAAGGCCCAAGACACTGCGTAAAAATCTAGTTTCTTGTTATCTTGTTTACAAAGCGTCCAAGTTTCACTCTCCTAATTAACACTAGAAAGAACCAAACTATTATACAGTCAAATTTTATTCTTTAGGTGTATACGCCTATTTCTCCACACTCTCCATGGATCCACTCTCATCAACAGTTCTAATGAAAGATTTGATCTCATCAACATCATTTTCAGAAAGGGCTAAATCATCAGCATAATCTAAATCAGAAATTTTCGTATCTCCAGACCATTTAAGGCGAAAATCTTTCACTTGCAGTGAATATCGCATACCATATTCAATAAGCGAACTAAAGAGAAAAGAAGACAAAGTGCACCCTTGTCGAATACCAGAAGTAATGCAAAACCAATTGCTACAAGTCTTACCAACCCTCACACACGATTCAGTGCTATTATTGAGAGCTACCATTATGTTAACTAATTTGTCTGGCATGCCATACGATCTCACATCAACCACAAATTATGACGATCAGCAGAGTCGAAAGTCTTTTTGAAATCAACAGAGCTACAACTAAAGATTTCTAAAACTCTAAACATTTCTCAAGAATCTGCCTAAGTGAAAAATATATGATCTACACATCCGCTACCACTTCGGAATCCACATTGCTCCTCATGCAATTGCCTGTCAACCAGATTCTTAATTCTATTAAGCACAATCATGGAAAGAACTTTACCTGGTACCCTTTACCCGGTTATAGTTATCACAAGAACTGCGATCACCTTTTTCGAAAATGGGAATAATAATAGCTCTGGTAAAATCTTTATGAACCATACCTTTATCATAAAAGATATCTAAAATTTCAGTCATCCAAGTGCTAACCAAAACATTCCCAGCTCTAAGCATTTCCGTAGTAATTTCATCTACCCCTGGGGTTTTATGTAATTTAAGTTTAGAAATATTCAAAATAACTTCCGATTCTGTTGTAGGGCTAACATTAAAGCCACCAACGCATCTATCATCATTACAAACAATGGGAGGGTAACTAACCACATTGTTTAGAACATCACTGAAATGCTCAGTCCACCTAGCCATGACAGAATCCTCACCTTCTATAACCTTACCTTGTTTATCCTTCAATCCATGTATACCTGTCCGTTTTCTACCACACAAAACATTAACTATTTGGTACAGCTCTCTGCTGTTGTGATGTCTATCTGCTTCCTCGGCTTTGTCAGCCAAGCCATCAAGCCTAAGATTCTTATCAGCAGCAAACTGATCCTTTACATGCTTATTAAGCTCTCTGTAATGCTTTCTATTAGGACTAGTACGATATTAATTCAAGGCATTTTTCTTTCTGAAATATACTCAAGTGCCTTATCACTCAAATAATTCTGCCTCAGCTGCTCCTTTTTTCCTAAAAGAGTACTATTAGTTTCGAAAAAAAAGCTTGTTTAAAATCGTCCGTTCTTCCTCAGCTTCAGTGGTAAGCAAACTACAACTGTCATAACGACTAAGTAACCTATCATAGTAAGCTTTAGCTATAACTAGTTGTTTCGGAGCTTCGGTATTTAAGGTAAATTTTTTAATGCTAGCACAACAGATTTTAAATTTAAGTTGAAAGACATTTTTAACAAGGAAATAATCAGATCCAATTTCAGCTCACCTAAATGACCTGGTATTCCTAACAGAACTAGCCAATTTGCTGTTAATTAATATATAATGAAACGTACCTTTATGTAGCCTATCAGGTGAAACCCATTCGCGATGTTTGTAATAAGTGTTAGTTTTTCCGAAACCATTGAGTTTACTTACCTGTGGAGACGTTCGTTGCCCATTGCCATTAGAGCTACCAATACCAAAGGAGTGTATCAATCCTCCCCAAAGGTCAGAGTAAGCACGAACTCGGGCATTGAAGTCACCTAGAACAAGGGTAATATCTACTTTCTTGATAGAATTCAAAGTATCCTGAAGTTGTCTACAATATCTACCCTCCTCATCTTCGTCAGCATACTCAGTGGGGGCATAACAGCAGATAGCATTCAAGTCTTTAATACTTGTCTGAAATTTTGCTGTAAGAAACCTTTCATTAGTGCACTCGTATCCTAGAAGAGCATCACTAGCGTTTCTGCTGAGAAGTAGACCTACGCCTTTGTTAATGCTTATTATCTGCCCTCCCTGAAAAGAGACATTTAAGATTATTTTTAAGAATCTAACCTTTATCTGTCAATCTGGTCTCTTGCAGGCCAAGAATATCTAATTTATAATGCTCGAATTCTTGTGTGAGGACATTAAGAGAAAAAGCTCTGTGCTGAGTCCTCACACTCCAACTTCCAATGGAGATAAAGTGCTTAGTGGGATGTTTAAAGAAACTATGTTTATTGAGAGAGGGAATGCCGACAATATCAAACAGCCGCCTAATCGCAGGCATGGGGGCAAAGACCCGTTCCTTACCACTAAAGACTGAAACCATCTACAATGGCAGACGTCCTCCAATGTAGAATTTGACGATGTCAGTAGAAGAAAGAGTTCAGCTGCCTGCGATGGTTTCTGCTCAGGATTATCCACCAGCTGACAAAACATATCCTGTGAATCTATTCACTTGGGGCTGTCAACCCACAAACAAACAGTAAACACAATGCAAGATTTTCCATCCTCAGAAGCCCACCAGCCTAGCAAATTCAGGATCCATAAAAAAGCTCAGAGAATTATTTCAGTCCAGGCCAGTAGGTTTATATGGTCCGCATGAGGACTCTGTGTGGCTGACTACTCCTCAGCAGCGTAAAAGAAAAGAAAAGCAGCCATAGGTGTAAGGAAAAGTAGGCCACCCTAAGAGTCGGGGGCGGGCATAATTTAAAAAGTGAGCATTCGAACTTGTTGCGGCATTTTTGAACAGGAAAGGGAAAACATGCAAATAGGCAGATATAAGAAATTTATTTAAGAAAACTACGAGATCTATTTTCACATCTTCTCAACCTTCAACGTCAAATGCTGTTTGAGTCAATGGTAGTTCAAATGGTAGTTCAATGGATATCAAAAGTCAATGGTAGTTCAATTAGTCAATAATTGTCTAAAGAGAGTCAAATGGTAGTTCAATTAGATATCCGTAATGAAATGTCTTCCGAGTTTCTGAAACCTCTAGCCAGTAAATTGCATTGTACATCGAAGAGTCAAAACATTATGACCAACGCGTTTTTATGCAAAGCAGACCAGTTGCAGGCAAAGGATGGCGCGTGTGAAGGTCATGAAAAGGTATGATATAATACATTATAACACGTGATACTGAGCTGTGTTAATCAGTGTTATTCTTGTTCTCCAGATGGAAAAGACAGCGGACTTAACTCAGTTTGACAATTTGTTGTGGCCAGATGATTGGCTCAGAGCATTTCCGAGATGGCTTTTGGGGTGCTCACATTCAGCATGGTTTAGCACCTCCAAAAAGTGGTCCGAGTGGTGAAAAACCATAAACGATCGGCAAGGTGTGGGCTGACCATGGTACATTGATGCTAGAGGTGATAAAACACTATCCCATATGGTACAAGCCAACAGAAGGGACACTGTGGCTCAAATCGCCCGTAATTTGAATGCTGCTGACAGGAGAAATATGTCACAGCCAGTACCGTCGACAGGGTGTAGCATCGAGGCAGCCTTCCTCACTGCACATGTGATGTTCCACCCATTCACTTTTCCTTTTCCTTAAACAGTTTGGTTTAATTTAGGTTATATTTATCACTTTATGGATTACTATTTCGTTTTGTGGACATTGAAATTCTCGTTCCGAGCGTAGGAGTTGCGCATGCGCAATCCGACGTTTTGAGCTGCGATATTTAATTGTTTGCCTCAAGGCGTGATCTAATCTGGCGACAGTACTGGTCACAGCACACAGTACATCGAACCCTGCTGAAAATGGCAATGCGCAGGCCGCTCTGAGTGCCCATGCTAATCTTGGTTCACTGTTGAAACAAGTGGGACAATGGGCACACGAGCATCAAAACTGGACCTTCAATAATTTGAAGAAGGTCGTCTGTCGAATGAATCTTGTTTCCTCTTCCACCATATGGATGTCCCAGTATGTGTGCATCGTTTACCTGGGGTAGTGTTGGCACCAGGATGCACCATGGGACTAAAACAAGCAGGTGGAGGTAGTGTAATGTTTTGGGCAATGTTCAGCTGGGAAACCCTGTGTTTAGTCATTCATGTGCAGGAGACTATGACGTCTACCACCAACCTAAATATCATTGTAGACCAGGTGCATCCTTTCATATTAACGGTATTTCCCTCTAGTAGTGCCTTATTTCAGCAGGATAATGTGCCACGCCACACTGCCCGGATTGTTCGAGAATGGTTTGCGGAACATGAGGAAGACTTCAAGGTATTGCCATGGCCTACAAATTCCTCAGACCTCAATCCAATCTAACAACTGTGTTTGTGTCAGAACAGCATATCCGATCTGTGGTGGTCAACCACGTAACTTAGAATAGTTAAAGTATCTGCTGGTCAGAAATCTTGTAGCGTCCACGCCTCACCGGGTAAGAACTATTTTGGCGGCACATGGAGGACCAACATCATATTAGGCAGGTCGTCATAATATTTTGAGTCTTCGGTGTATATGCATAGGTAAGGTTTGTTTTCTGAATTTAGAATTTAGCGTAGTTTCACTAATCTCGTTCTTGAATAGTATTTTCTACCTACACTTTCACGTAAGTAATTACAAATGTTTTCCATGGTGGCTTTCAATGAAGCAATTCTCGAAATTTTTGTTAACTACACAAATTTAATCATTCATTAAGTGTGACAGTGCGAGAAAAAACATTTATATTTTAGATATTTATATTTGTATTAAGTGCATAATTATTTTCGTATCCTATCTTCCTATTGCTTTTTGCTCTGACATTTGCGGTTGGTCGTTTTGTGGATTTGACGAAATGTTTTTTCACCGTATTTTTCGAACACGTTGAAGAAACCTAATGATTTATTTGCCAAATGAAAGCTTGTGACGCAGGGAGGGTCATAGGCTGTAAAATATTGCCCTCTTCGAGCTTTCTTCACCCTAAAAAAAGAGAAACGTTAAAACAATTCTTAAGTTATATCTCCAGAACGGGAAGGCCGAAACTAACAAACACGTCGAATGAAAGATTTTGACATTGGGAATATCATAGGCTACGAAATATTGACCCCCCCATGCTTTCGTTCCTCCTAAAATAAGGGGGGAGATGAAAATAATTGCTCCCCTATAAGTAGTGGTACTGGTCCCTGTACGGTTTTGACCTTGAAAAGTCCCCAAGTTCACGATTACGGCCACGCACACAACCGATCTCGACATATGTCTTACACATCCTTTACACATTTAGATTATCAATAATTTTTTTCAGTTATATAACTAATTTCCGGTTATTTCGGCCAGGTCCACACTTTCGTCCCGTATTTAATCAACCCGTTATCAATTGTTCCGCCCCCTTTTTTTTAATCCTCCCCCACCGTTCACCCGAATAAGTTACATGATTTCTACCCTCATCCGTAATTTTTTCCAAGTTCTGATCCGCCGTTTTGAATTCACACGTCACAACCCCCCCCCCCTTGTTGACCCATCGCGTGGCAAATCAGTTTTCTCTATGCCCATTTAATCCAATTGTGGTGCCATCCTAACGTACGTACTATTTTTAGTGCATCTCCTCTATTTAAAAAAAATCCTTCCCACACGGTGATTTGAACCAGTTGACTGGAGATCAGTAGCTGTGCGCTAACACACTCGACTACGTCTTGTTACTTGATGAGGTGACTTAGATGTGTCTCAAGTGGGGGATCACCGATCGTTATAAATTTCGTATCTCTTTATTTCTTTAAGAGTTCAACGCGCAGTTTTATATTTCATGTATTTTTATTAACATAGATTTTTGTATTTTTTATTATCTTATGTTTTTTTTCCAACCTTCGTATTTCTTTATTTCTTTATATTTCGCGTTTTTCTACCTAAAGCAACCTTCGTTTATTTTATTTTTATAACCTACTTATTTTTATTTCTTTTGATTAACCCAGTATATTTTAGTCCTTTCATATTAATATATGTATGTCGACAGCACTCTTACTCTGCCTGTCTGGGCTGAGTTCTTTTACAACCTATGTGTGTAAGAGCTTTGTAGAAGGGTACCTGCCCTTAACTTGTCAGGATAATCACTCAAGTGGCCGAATACACAAACTCATGTATTTAAAATATGTACACTTTTTTTTATTTACAAACACTATAACTATATACATACAGTGACTGCCCACCCGGTACAGTCACTCGCCGAATACAACAGAGGCTATAATGAGCCTCAGGGGTCCCACCGCTAGATACAGACAAAGCTTGAAACGAGCTGCCAACGAACAGTCTAACAACCGGACAGTTTCGTGGTCCGCGCGCAAGTCTCAGTTTTTTGAACCATCCGCCGGATGATGTGTCGTGTCCTTCGGGGGACGTTAGAGTATTTCGGCCAATAGTGTTCGAACACGATCGCCGTGCCACGACGACTCTTGTCACCTTTCTTAATTGTGCTCTCAAAACTGGCCCTGCCGCTGGCGCTATGTCGCCAGGCGGGTAGGCACTGCCGCCAAAATGGCGATCCTGACAGTGATGGCTTTGTAAAACATGATATCATGATAAATACAATAATGTATATCAGTTTTCTATATTACCTATTTTATTCACATCCCTTGTTTTAAAAATATGTTTTTCGTTAACAAATAGACGGTTTGCAAGTTCATATTTAAATGGTATAAAAAAAAATGATAGGTGGTAAGCAATAAATATTTTGAAAACTCTGGTTATTTTGTTCAAAACCATTCCGACAGATGGCAGCACTATAAAGAGTTATTAATAATGAATGTTTCTTACTAATGTATTTCTCTCAAGTAATTTCATATACACTTAAAGACTAAAATAGGCGTATAAACCTAAAGACTAAAATTAGACTTTATAATGTTTGGTTCTTTCTAGGGTTACTTATAGTAGTGAAACTTGGACACTTTGTAAACAAGATGACAGGAAACTAGATGCTTTTGCTTCCAGATGCTTGTGGCGGGGGTGGCTCAGTCGGTAGCGCGCCAGGCTCGTAATCTGTAGTTCCCATGTTCGAGTCCCAGCTGGGTCAGCGTTGAGATTTCTCTCCGCAAAATTCCCCGCCCTGCCCACGGTCAGTACGGGACACCGATGGGCTTGGAAAGTCCGTCGGATGGGACGTTAAGCCGTGGCCCCGTGTGCGGGAGAGCCATACACTGTGCACGTTAAAGAATACGCTGGATGGCCTTGACGGGAGGCTACCATCTGTCTCTCAACAGCTGTTCCAGTGGGTCCCCTCACCCAACCTTCTCTGAGCCTTCGGGGGTCCATGTGACCTGGCCATTTAGCCCATGATGTACAAAAAAGTGTCGCTCAGAGGTAAAACAACCCAAATTCCAGATGTGGCTCATAATTAGTGTATTTAACACCCTCATTGAAAGTTTTACAAGTTGCATTAAAATTCATTGGGAAGGCCGAATAAAAACGATAATTGGAAATTTTCAAAAATATAAATTAGAAAAACAGTGTTTTAAATAAGTGAATAAAACATATTGTTTTCGAAATAAAGAATGATCACATGTACTGTTATACTAAAATGAGAAATGTGTATGTGCTTTGTCCTCGGCAAATGCAAAAATGTATTTGTCAAAACATTAATTTGAATTGTCTAATTCGTCAGGCATTTCGGGTGTTGGATTGTCAATCTTTGTGGGCCATAACTGGCTCGTAGTTTTAACACCCAGGTCCTATACCTACCTTTATTTTCAAACGTTTAGATACACTACAGTACATCCTTTCCAAATTAGTTAGAAATTATTACATCGTCAGTAGTGGATTCAACAGATAATTAAAAAAGTATT